>NW_022261304.1:8862-62395 GCF_009602425.1 Actinia tenebrosa | reverse complement strand
CGTTGTGTTGACGGAAGAAACTCAATTATAGCCCCCCCTAAAATTTTGGCTATATCCGCCCTTAAGCATATGCACTGCCTAGATCCACAAAAATAAAAATACAATGGAAAAATTAATCAGATTTTTTTTTTTACTACAAAAACATGGGAAAAGTTTGGAAGAAAAACATATTTGGGTAACTCAGGTTTTATTTAATATGGCTCTTGACCAATAAAAAAGCGACAAAATTCTCTTTCGTAAAAGCTACTCTTTATTCATTTTGAACCTTTCAAACGTTAATTGCGAATGGTTGTGGTCCCTCTTCAAGCTGTCATGTTAATTGTTTTTCTGATGTCAAGCCATGTTATTCCTTTTAGATACTAACAAAACCAAAACGAAAAACAAGCATTAAATCAAGGACATCAACTGATTTTTTTTTTTTTTGATCATTTTTTTAAAGTAAGAATTTTAGCCTAACAGGTTCTTAAAACCCAGGTTCTTATACGCGGATTTTATTCAGTCGTTTCGGTAAGTTCGAATGTAGAATCAGATCATGATTAATCTATTAAAACTACTGCTTCGCAATAATGTTTATTACTGAAGCATTGCTCATTTACAATTATTAAATACCATTATGAAACTCAGCTGACTAGACGTAATAGCGGGGTTTTTAACAGTGAACGTGCCCCCGACTACCCGGGAAAATGTGTGATTTTAAGRTATTAGGATACGTTTACGACCACTATGCGCGCAAACTTAAATAACGCGCTGGTTTTATAGTATAACACAAACAAAGTATACATTTTCTGAAATACGATTTTTTCAATTGTTGTTCACATTATTGTCCTCCAAGCGAAATTTGACCATGCCTCAGTGAAAAAGTAATCTATGTTTGCGAAAAATGTCTTAACAGACTCAGGAGAAAATAAGCTCCAAAAGGGTGTCCCAGATTTTTGATATCTGCTTTATGTCTCTCGTTATTTTTGATCAAAGTTTGGCGATTGCTTTTGGAGTGTTGTTTAGAGTAAAAAGCGTCATAACTTTGGAAAGAAATTACATTTCAAAAATCGGAGACACCCTTTTTTGGATCATGAGTTACTTTTTAAACTCTCCAAATTTTAGAAGAATTGAATGAAATCCAAGGGCCTTTTAGCTTTTTGAAGTTGAGGTCTTAGAGCGGCAAAAAAAAAATTGAGAAAAATGCATTTCTTTGTTTGGAGCCGGAAACTGCAGAGAGCCACGATGGTGTTGGTCAAAACACTTTGAGCCTTCCATTTTGCCATCACTTGTCAAATTATCTGTTGTTCTGGACGATCGCAATGTAGGATCTTTTTACAAGGACAAAGGAGCATTTGGACTCAACGTTATTGCAAACAACGGGACATTTCCGGTCTTGATGAAGTCACGATTTCGATTGGTCTCAAAATTTCGGCTTTTCCAATCAAAAATTGTAAGAAGTTTCACTAACATATGAAGAACAAAAGTTTAAAGTTACGAAATTTCAAAACAAAAAATTTTTTCGAGCAAATCGTAATTTTTCGTATCCTAATACCTTAACACCACTCAAATGTTAAATTCCCCGGTATTTCACGGGGGTCGGGGGTTTCAATTGCCCTATTTCACTATGACGTCACATCAAAACAATCTATTGTTTAAACGCGAAGGATCATGGTCGTCGGAGGGGGTCAAATCAAAGCAAATTCACCGAAGATTGTTCTAAAACCCGTATCAATCCACGAAGAGAAGTAGAATAGCCAGCAAACGCTCAGAATTTTTTAAAGTACATATTAACACATATTATATCTGAAAACCAGGCCATTTTAGATTAGACTGTTTCGCTAGGAGCAAATGTTGTTGAATTTTCTATTGGATTTGGCGATTCTATCCCCCACATGACAAGCAGTGAGGCCATAGTGAAATAGGGCAACTGACTAGTGCATGCATTATGATACAACCGGGACGATTGTAAAAAGCTTTGCCTCACTGATTCAACGGCTCAAAAAACTCTAAAGCGGCTGGAATTTAGTAGAGACCAAGATAAAATACAGGTGAAGATAAAACTGAAAAGGTCGTAGCATTTATTTCAGCATTTTCAAAATAATCCATATTGGCAAACTCTTAGTAAAACCTTCACATAAACACCGCATGGGCTACCTGTGGTTTTGCTAACGCTATAGTGCAGTGAGTGATAACATTTGCATATTCAAACCCTCAGAGGCTCGTTTCTACGCTTCGCGTATCCACGAGTTAAAAAGAGTCTGTAGGGGGTGGCTCCCAAATCACGCGCTATTTTCCCCCGAAATCCCGCGTCTCGTCACTTTTTTGCACATTCACCATATTCAGACTATTCAGGCGTTTGAATTTTTATTTTATTTCATGATATTTTCACGCAAAATATCGCATGCCGAACATTACTGCGGTTTTCCATATTCTGCGAACTCGGACTCTGACTACCAGTTGCTGAACTCCGTCGATATTTGGTATATGAGATCGACGGACTTATCGCGGTGCAGACTGCTGCAGAAAATAAACTACAGCACTGATTCATTAAAGGTGAAGACATGGTTCTTCTCATCATCCTCCCCTGCCACCATGCTGTTCTTGATGAACTCGATTTGTTTAATAATTTTGTTAACCAAAATAGACGTCATTGTTTAGGAAGGTGCGGGTGGGAATATCAGGCAAACCAAATGCGCCTTGGGAACAGCCTGCATGCATTGCTCAGGTATGACACAACACTCCCGTATTCTTGGAATAAGTAAATCCGAAATCCTTTCATTCAATATCATGGCAAAACGTGAAACCCTCAAACTTTAAGATACCCCCATTGCAGTAGCTCAAAAAAATCTTAATTTGGTTTGCCGACTGCATTGACAGCATACAAAAGCTTGGCTGTTATTTTTAATGATTTGGGAACCCTGTGGTGGGACATCAAAATTTGCAGGATTTTCTACAGAAGGGATTTTTTTGGATTTTTAGTATGTTATTTAGGACACCTCTCCTGACATAATAGCAGTGAAAAAATCCTATTACATTAGTTTGAACTCAAACCTTAGACTGACTGGACTACCAGTCGTAGACGCAAGCCGAACCGAACTGAAGTGAGGCTTGTTTGAATTTGGTTTACAGGGTTTATTTATTCCAAGTTTAAGTTTAATAATTCTGTTTTACCAAATAAAAACCATAAAACAAAAATACGAATGATGATGGTAGTAGTAAAAGCCTGAAACATGCATTCATTCGAATACTGGTCCTGCCTTTGGCCGGCCGTTCGTAAACAAATCTTTTTTAATGAAGCTATGAATATGGCGGGAACTCTCTATAAAGATGAAACGCGTCTGAGTGTGTTTTGGCGGGAAATGGAACATCATTTTTCTGAAAAGTTCTGAACCAACACAAGTACTCTATATTTTTCGTCAAGGAACGGTAACTATACAAATACAATTATTTTTACGAAGTTAAATAACTCTACGAAAGACACAACTGAAAACATCTAGAACTTTTGACAAACTGAGAGATTATCAAAGCGTCATCTTTCTGCCAACGATCAACGATTGGATTTTGAAAAGGTGTTTAACATTTTGATATCCATTTTTAATATTTCACACCTTAATTCAAAGTCCTTCTCAATGTTCTCAGTCGCGTGCTGTAAAGATTATCAAGTATAAATATTAGTTTCTGCAAGAAAAGAGCTTTTGTAAACTTATTGGTTGAGTAGCTAGATATACATCAAGCAACTAGGAACTCCTGCAGGTTGTGTTTATAATAATGAAACTAGCCCTATGATTCTATTCCACAAAATGAGTCTTTGACATGTCAGTTTTTGACGTTTTACTTTCCTTTTCTATACTTTGACAGATTGTTTGTCCGATGACTGTTTTACACCGTATTGTGTTCAAGCAAACCAACCAGACAATGAAAAGAGTCTTAGGAAGAAGCAAGCTCGAAAGCTATTGGCCAGCCTTAATTGACTGCGCACAATTTTCTCATACAAAAGTAATCACAAGGTTTTTAGAATCACTTTGCAAAATTATGCTAGCAAATACTGCACTGACTATTTTATAGTAACAATCTTGTAGAAGCGACACAAGGATTTGGAGATTAACGATCATGGAACTCTAATTTTTCAGAAGCACGCCAGTGCCCGACTTTGGAACTTTTTTCGACTTGTTAATGCTTGGAAACAATCAACAGCTTAATGTTTGAAAAATATCTGCTTCTTCATGTAAGAGGTCTTGGAGTGTTTTGTCATAACCCAGGGCTGAACAAAAGGAAAAGAGAATCAAATCTGAATCTCACAAGACCAAGGGATTATCAAAGGAAAACAATAGCTCAACCCAAAGTCTAAGGTACGGCAATACGAATGTCTCATGTTTATTGTTTACATTCCTAAAATATATAATTAACACATTTGAAACCAGAACTGGGCTTCCAAACCCCTCAAAGAAAACTCGTCCCGGGCGATCGGAGAATTTCGAAGCGAATGGTCGATATAGATGCATGCTTGCTCGTTAAGTGTGGTTACTTGGCCGGAACTTGCCAGAGGATTCTATAATTCACCGAGTTTTTGTATTCGAAGCTTGATTCTTGTGTCAATAGTCACACGGAACGAAGCTTACTGGTTGTAAGCCGAAGCCATTTTGTTGTCATTTGTAAGCGTTCCCTTAGTACTGTCCTTAGCCTCCTATAGCTCGACTTTTCACATCAATATAGGACTCTAAACTACATATACTTCAACAAGATGGCATTTGTATCAAATAATTCTCGCTATCGAATAGGTAAGTAAAGACCAAATAGCTTAGTTTGCCTTGCTTTTTACGTAACTTTCTTACGATAGAAATTAACGGCCAGTCAAGTCAAATCAAAATACTCCAAGATGTCAGTCGATACGTAACTCTAGATCATTTTATTTTCCACTGGACCTTCCTTGTCATCAAATGCTAAATCCTAAGAAGTTTAATTAAGGTTACTAGCCACAGAGATCATACGTTCTATTCTTGTATTTCGACATTTGTCGAGACAGTATGAAATATAATCGGTTGCCGTAACTTACAGGGTAGCTAGCTCTCGCTATTTGACATTCTTCCCGATTCCAAGTCGAATTTAATATCTTTTATTTCAAAGTGAAATTCTAATATTTTGAATAAAAACCTTCAACCGTTGGTCTAGCGATAAATTTTGTAATTGATTCTAATGGATGACAATCAGTGCTCTCAATTTATAAACTCGACTCTTTTGTTGATGTTTTTTTTGAACTCGTGTCGGTTGTCGCATTCGGCAAGTCAGTTCATCAAAGCGACTCACTTCAAAATGTGTTAGTCGCCAAAATCGCTGACTTTTGTATGACACAGAAAGCCTTGGGCAGGTGCATCCGGTAGGACAATTCTGGCTCGATCGTACCATCATCCTGCATCAGGGTTTCCTTTTTGATAATTTTCAGTCTCGTTTATGTAAATTAGTATTGCACTCGTGTTGGTCGTTGAAACGGATCTCGTATTATTGAAAAGGTTGGACTGTATGGAACTAAAGCAATCGTTCTTTCAAATTGCTGTTAAAGCTCAACATCATCGTGGAGAGATCTCCGGCTACATAATATCAAATCAAATAAGCTTCTAAATATCAACATTGCCAAAGTTACTAGTATCGCTTTTAAAATCGACAAATTTTGAAATATCACAACGTTAGAAAAGGACATTACAGTGCGAAAGGGAACGTTAATCGAAACGCTTGCACGTTCATCGATCGACATTTAAATGGGTTCCCTGTTATAGAGAAAGTAACTACTACATTCAAACATCTTTGAAACTATATTAGATCGTTTACTCCTAAAATAGTAAGTACTCTTTTACTGTGTTAGGGTATTTGTTTAATCCTATAGTTCAACATAGGACTTCTGTTGTTGCTTTCTAAATTTTGTGTTTGCTTTTATTTTTCGCCTCATTTAATCTTAAACTCAGAATGTACATGTCTAAAGGGGATGAAAAACCGGTTAGTTTAACTCGATCTCCAAGTGTACTTGTGGAGTTGAAGATAGCTGAATGCATATGTAGAATCTTGTCGTAAAAGCTCTTAGTTTCAGTGATCTTTATTTCTTATAGCTAGTAATCAAATCAAAAATGTGATGGCCTTGTTTTAGTTCTAAAATAGTGCGCAAGGTTTGACTGACAAAAAGGTATAAAGTATTTACATTTTCCAGGGATAAATCTCTGTATATTCAAATTTAGCCACAAACACACACCAGCTGCATAGAGTGCTAATAACAAGACTTTGTTTTGCTTGCAGTATTCTCTCCAAATATACATTGATTTGTGAGAATTATGCCGTTAAGATAAGTAAGATAAGTAAAACAAATATAAAAAATACATCTGAATTAAAATGGCATGAATCAAACAAAAAGAAAAATTAAGATGATCGCAAATAGTAATGGCTACACCAGGTTAGGGGTCTAGTCGAGGTTGTTAGTTGTGTTGTTAATTGATCCAAATTGATTGGATTTATAATGAGATAGTTGTTACCAATGAGAAAAAATATTTCAGAGCTGATTTATGACATGTAGTTGTCAGTCTTTAAACACACAAATTATTTCATTTTTGTTTCATTGAATTTCTGTAATTCTATATTTCACAGACACTTTTGTTATCAGTTTCATAATCAGTATCACCACTGATATTATCGCTGTTATATATAATGTGTTATACATCATGATGTTTTCAATGCTTGGAATATTTGAATATATGTTATAGGATATTTTGTCAAATATATAAGATATCTGCTGGCCATATGCTACGATCATAAATAATTGGAAATCTGTATATGTAAGTGAAGCAAAATAACTTAATTTTCTACGATTAACACAAACCATTAGCTCTTGTTTGGGAATCAAGTTACAACTCATTTTGAATTCTTTAAAAGACTCAGAGAGATATTCAGCACTTGCATGTTTTCAGATTCCATGTTATTATTCATGCATTAACATGTTAAACCTTGGTAAAGTATTTTAATTACATTGATATGCGGTGATATGATTACTGTGGATATAATAGCCCCCTGCAAAGTTCCCAGCACCATCTTAAAGTAACTGTGCATCAAAGTGAGAATGACGGTGACCTTGCAGTGGTATTGAAAAAAGTCTCTATATCCATTGTACCAATAGAATACTCTCTTAGAAAGAGATCAGCATTTGGTTGAAGTCATGTACCTCTTGAACTTCTTTGTCCTCCCTCCCCCCACAAAGCGCAGCTGAAGTCATGTACCTCTTGAACTTCTTTGTCCCCCCTCCCCCCACAAAGTGCAGCTGAAGTCATTGCGAAATAGAACACTATCATATCATTGGAAACAAATATTATCTAGCTGACTGTAACGGTAGTGGGATTCCTGTGTTAGAGATGGGATCCCTGTGGAATTGGGTGCCTTTGTGTAGTCCGCCATGTTTGTAGTTACTCAAGATTAAAGACCAGTTTAGAGGCACAAATAGTGTTTATTTGTTATACAGCTTAACGTAACATGGCTAATAATATGCACATGAAAATCTCAGTGAAATCTGACGGCTGCTTTTTCGTGTTAAAATTGCCATAATTCTTCAGTTTTTACTTATCTGTACCATTCAAAACCTCAATTCCTTTCCTTGATACAGTCTTGTCTTTTTTACAATCGATTTGTAAAGATTTTTTAGAGAACAAGCAGAGATTTCAACGAAACTTGAGCATGCATTTGTTTGTTTTTCGCTACTTGCTATCTATCACAGGATAGATAGTGAGTACGTTAGCCAATCAGATTGCAGGATTTGTGATAGTATAAAATGCTAGTAGGTTTATGCTAAGAATATATATATGTGTGTGTGTGCATACTGAGCTTTGACGTTTTATATATATCTACAAGTATATCAAAAGTATATCAAAAATTATGGGATATCCTCCCTGATATTTTTTTCAGGATTTTCTTGCACTGCTTTGAACTAAAGTTGGTTATCACTGGATGTAGCAATTAGACTTTGATTGACAGCAGGGAAAAAACATAAGCAGCTTGTAAGAACATAATGTTGAAGACTTATCTTGATGAAATATGAGTTGATTATAAATCATATAGGCCCTATATGTGCCATTTAGGCTTGAGGAGGATAGGTTTAAAAAATTATGGGGCTCATATCAAACATTGAGTATTGTATTTCCCTGTGTCTGTTGTCTGCGAGGCAGACCCACGAGTTAGCATCGTCCCCGTATCCTTCCTTGATTTTCCAAAGTTTTTCTTTTTTTAACTGGTCTTTTTTTTCTTTTCGTTTCTTCTTCAAAAATATTCATGTCAAATTTGTTACAAAACGGCCTTTTTGTTAGCCACTTTTCCGTTCAATCCAAATATGGAATTGATCACTAACATATAGGTAAAGCTTGATATGGGACGACTCAAGGTACTCCCAATGGAAAACATGATTTGGAAGAGGCTGAGCTAGCTTCCTGTCCCAAAAGGCGCATGTAAAATAGCCAGTGATTCTTTTTGGAGAAACAATAACCCCAAGCTGATGACAATCCTATTTCCCATCAAATCTTATTTCTTTCAATTTAATATGAATTGCAATTCTTTTAAATCATTCAAAACCATATATAGAGCCATGTCCAAAACACAAAAATATGCACTGTTGCAGAAAAGAGCTGCAGTGTGTTTTTAGGGATTGTTCAGACATACAGGGAGCTTTGGTTAACCTCCCTGCTTTTTGAATCACAATAAGATATCTACTTAAGGTCTCTACTACTAAATTACTGGCCTCATCCAAGCCATCTACTTTAAATTTAGTCTTATATGTAAAATAGTACTCTACTATATTTTCAAATCTAAGCCTGCTTTCCCCCAAGGGTGCTCCACTCTATTGCGAGCTTAGTCTGTCATAGTGTAATACACCTACTAGTAAGAATGTTGTCATATGGTATTAGAACATTAGTAATTTAGTGAGAAAGGAATACATTAAAAGACAAAAGAAAAAGTTCAGCTTCAGTGATCTTTCGTTTTTTAATATAATTCCTGTCCCACTAAATCACTAATATTCTGTTTTCGTACGACAACATTCTTGCAAGTGGGTGTATACACTAGCTATAGGTTCATTTTTCTAATTTTATATTTGAACTGTGTTTTTTAGGTTTGTTAAAAATAGCTCTTTTTCACCATGGAGAACTGCCAAGATGTTTCTGTCTTGGATGCTGCTAACCTAAAGAACAAAGTTGATTATCTGGAGTCACAGCTGGTTGAATATCAACAGGTAATTACGTGCCATTTTTTATCAATCATACACCAGTAGCAAGAGCTATTTCATACAGCTATTTCAAAAAGGTTGGTGGTGGTTTCGTTGCATGTTGCATACCAAGCCTGAATTGCACCATAGGTAATGTGAATACCATCAGCAAAAGGTCACAATGAAATAGAATTTTCCTAAACTTTGTCAGCACGTTTTTTTGTATATTTTTTCTTCTTCTACATATGAATATAATACATTTGAGGTGCTTGGGTACAGTTTATAGCCGACCGCATCAAGCTTGTTTATTCGCTTCGTTTATAATGTTGCTTTTATTTAATTACCATGAAACTTTCATCAAATATTTGACAATAATTGAAGTTTATAATAGTTAATTAAAAAAAAAAAAAAGCGTTAAATAAGTCAATGTTCTAAGAAATATTGAAATTAAGAAAAAAAAAAAAAAAAAAATTCTGTGTGTTTCCCTCGTTTTATTTTCAAATTGCTTCATCTACACAAACTATGATATATGACTTACAAAATATCAAAGTTTTAAAAAGTTCTGTGGCGCAGATTTTGAGAAAATAATGCGAACATTTATTGATTGGTTCTAACATTTAAAAAAAGACGTCAAGTCAGGTGCATCGTAGTTTGTTTTTCTAATGCTTCGTTGCGTTTCCCGCAAGCTACTTGACGATATGCTAATTCTTGCGATGAACATTCATGCTACAAACTACGATGCACCTAACTTGACGGTCTTAGTAAACAAGCTTGATGCGGTCGGCTATAAACTGTACCCAACCACCTTAAGTTTAGTAAGCAATATGCCACATTGGCAACAAACCTTTGCCAACCTTTTTTTGAAATAGCTGTAAGACCACTGTCCTGTGTACGGACCTTATGAAAGACAAGAATATGATAGAATATTCAAATGAATAAGAGGAAAGTATAAATTGGGGGGGGGGGGGTGCTAAATAGCATCAGTATAATATTCCGCTTTATTTGCCATTCTTTTTCTCATGTTTTGCTCGCTTTTCTACATCATAGTTTTAAACAATATAATACAATTTGTTACAGTTTTAAACAGAATAATACATTTGTTATCTGATCGACATTTTAGGTTGTGGAAGAAAGAGATTTTTTATTAAAAGAAGTTGGTGAGTTGAAATACAACATTCAAGAACTGTTAGTAAATAAAGAAAAACTCCAGGAAGAGCACGCTGAGGAACTAGCTGTCTTGTCTTCAAGCTTTTCTCAACATTTTGAAGACAAAAATAACGACGATAACGAGGAAAAAGTGAAAGAATATGAACGAGAAATCCAGAAACTACGAAACTGCATAGAAGATAAGACATACCACATCAATCAGCTCCAGAAAAAGCTTATGAAAACACAACTTGAGATGGAAAACGACCTCGAAAAACACGAAGCAGAATTAGAAAATCTTAGATCGCAGTTAGAAAAGCTTGAAAATAGTGATACTGAGTCACTGGTAGAGGAACGCATGAACGAACTGAAAGAAAGTTATGAAAAGGAGATTCAAGTGCTCAAGGAAAAGCTGCAAGCCAAAAAAGCACTTCATCTGGAAAGCATCAAAGATGAACAGTTGAACAAAAGTTTCAAGGAAATCGAAGAACTGAAACTTAAGCTGAAAAATCTTGAAGATGGCATGGAAGAGCGAATGGAAGAGGAAGAAACGAAGTTTCGACGTGAAGTTATGACAGTCAAAGACAAGTTAATTCATCAACACCAGCTCGAGATTGATGAGCTGTTATCTCAATTGGAACGCTCCAACGCTGAAGTGGAAAAATTGAGGCGATTATCAAGACAAGGTGATAGTAGTGAATATATTGCCAGGAATCAGCCAGTAGCAAATGGTAATATCAGTGGGAATAATATAGGTTCATTTGCCTGGAATGGGCTGCAAACTGAAAATGGAGATTCTGACAGTTTTAAGTTAATTCCGGTTCAAATTGAAGTCCAAGATCCCAAGATGTATGAAGAACTGGACCGCATCCATGCTATGTACCAACAGCAAGCAGATTTTATGTGTAAGAGAATGAAAGCTCAATTCCAAGAAGAACTCGAAGACAACATTCGTAGATTAGAGGATGACTATGAACAACAGCTCGAAAAACAAAGGGCTGAGTACGAGGAGAAGATTGTGGGTGTTCAAAAACAATTACGTGCTCAACATCAATCAGATCTTGATAGAGTTACTAATGACATGGAGGATCAGATTCAAGTTCTCAAGAACGGCCATACAGAAGAGATAGCAGAAATGATGCAACGGTTACGGGGCTTATCAGATGAGCGTAGGCGATCGTACATTGAGCAAGACAACACACAACAACATGTTATCGTTATCAAAGAGGAGTTTAAGTCTAAAGTAGAGAGCTTGGAACAGGAATTACGTATGGAGAGACAGAAAGTAGCTGATTATGAAGAGAAATTACAAGGCGTGGAAACACAAGTACGAGCTTTTAAAAATGAGAAGGAACAAGAGGTGAAGTACATCGAAGAAGAACTAAAGAAACAGTGTAAACTACTCGTTGAGAAGAAAGCCAAAGAGCTCAAGGAAAAGTACCAAAGTGAGTTAAACGAAAAAGTCAACAAGGTGGAAAAAACTTTAAGAAAACAATACGACGAGGATAGCGTCAGAGCACGCAGCGAACTGGAAGAAAGCCACCGAACTCTGAAAGAAAAATATGAAAATGAAATCACAGACATCATGACTCAGATGGAACAGGTGCAGCAACGGAACCAAGAAGTATTTGAAGCACAGCAAAAAGAACAGTTCGAAAAACAATTGTCTCTAGTCATGGAAGAGCTTGAGCCGTACAAAGACAAGTGCCAAGAACTGGAAAATGAAAATAAGGATTTGTTAGACAAGTATAACAGGGATCTGTCAGAGCTGAAAGTAAAAATGAACGAGGTAGAAAAACGATACTCGGCTAATGAGAAGATAGAACAGGAAAGCTTGCGAAATCTTGGAGAGGAACTGAATTTGTACAAGACTAAAGTGAAAGAACTCGAGGAGGGAAATCAAATGTTGGTGATGAACTTTGGAGCTCAGCTGGAAAATATGAAGAAAAAGTACGAGGAAGGAGAAGAGGGAGAGTTGAAGACCCTTCAAGAAGAAGTAACAATTTACACAAAAAAAGTAGAAAAACTTGAGCACGAAAATCAATCCATGTCAGACAGTTATGAAAGCCAAATCCGAACTCTTAATGAACAATTAGAAAGAATAAGGACGGATTGCGAGGAGAAAGAAAATGCCATTTCAAGAGGCCAAATCGAGAAGGAAGAGCTGAACAAAATCGTAGACGAGCTATCGAAACAACTAGAATCCTACATCAACAACTGTGCTGAACTCGAAGAAACTAAGAAAGCTCTGGATAATCGTCACGCAGAGGAAATAGAGATATTGAATGAGAAGATGCGTCAGCTTGATAAAGATCTCCAATATTATCGTGGTCATTGTAACGAACTTGAAAATGCAAATAAAGTAATGGAAAGTGAATACGGGGTTGCCAAAGATGACATGATAAGGAAAAGTCAATTAATGGAAAGTGAACTGGTCGAATTGCGCAAAAACGCGTCAAACAACCAAGAGAAAAGGAAAAATTCGACTTATGATTTTGAAGAAATGGAAAAACTAACGGAAAGGATACAAGAGTTAGAACAAGAGCTCCTTCAGCGGAACCATGACAACCAGGCGGATCAGAATAAGATCAATCCTGAAGAAGTGCAAAACCTTACGCAAAAGATAACAGAACTAGAGAAGAGCGTCGAAGAGTTTCGTCATAATTGCAGTGAGCTCCAGGAAACTAAAACATCAATGGAGGAAAAACATGTAGTTGAAAAACAAGAACTCATTTCACGAATTGAAAAGCAGACTGTTCTTACAGGAGAACGCGAAAGAGATTTACAGATAGCTATTCAGGACAAGCAACAGCTACAAGGAGACCTTAAGAAGGCCGAGGAGCAGCTAGAGAACTCCAACAATAAGTTTGAGGTGTTTAAAACCGAGAAGGAAGCTGTCATTGCTCAACAAACCAGTGAGATCAATGAACTTACCAATGAACTTGAAAAACTGAATGAAGCTCGAGGTAATCAGGATCTTAACAATCTTAGTGAAGAGAACAAGAGATTGAAAACTGAACATAAACATTTAGAAGTCAACCTTGACAATCTTAGGGCTGAAAATGAGCAGTTGTTGGACGAAATAAAAGATGCTGCAGATAAGCATAAGAAAGAATTGAACAAACTCAATGAAGAGGTCCTTTCTTTGCGCGAACAGGAAACAAAACAGTCCAAAAATCTCGACAAAGTCCAAGAAAGATACGAACTTTTAATTATTGATTTAAAAGAAGAAATAGAGACCCAGAAGGGAAGCATCTCTGAACTTGAGGCTACAAACAGTAAGTATGTACAAGAAATTGCAAATCTCCTTGCCGAAGCAGAACGTCAAAAAGAAACTAAAGTAACCAAGACACATAACGATTCGATTTCCTCCGAGGAAAGTTTCACCTTGAAGCAAGATGATGTATGTTCGTCACAGGAGAACGTACAGAAATACAAGGACGAAATTGCTGGGTTGAAAGCAGAAAATGAACAGTACAAAGGTCTTATACGAGAACTCGAAGACGAAGGAGATAACAAGTTTGGCGTTTTGCTTAGTCAGCATGAAAAAGAACTTGAAGTTTTGAAAGAGGAGCTTGAAGAGCAGATCGCGAGGAAAAGAGAACAGCTGGCTAAAGAAGCTACAGCCAAGAGACAGAAACTAAAAGAGGAATACGAAGCCAAACTAAGAGTAATATATGATGAATTAGTCACTGAACGAAGTCGTTCAAAGGACCAATTTCAACAAATCAACCAGCTGAGTCAGAAGGTGAAGTTATTGGAAGGTATTAACATCAAGCAAAAGAAAGATATTGAAAGGGTAAAACAGATGGAAGATAAGCTAAAAGAATTTGAGCGACAGTCGAAGAAAAAAGACAGTGACGTAGAAAGTAAAGAAGACGATTATAAAGTAAATATTCATATTCTCGAAGAGAAGCTGGAAAAGCTGTCGAACGAAGTCGAGCGAACTGAAAAGGAACTGAAAGAAGCGAAGGAGAAAGTAAAAAGCTTACAAGACGAGTTGGACGTCAAAATAGATGAGAATGATAAGCTGCGTTGCCAGTTAGAGAATCTTCCCGCTAGAGAAGAAGCTGTTGTGGCAGACGTTGAAAACAAGGTGGAAAGTCAAGGAGATGATTATCAGTCTAAAGAAATTAAAACATTAATCGACAAGATGAAAGAACTTGAAATCGCCAAAGCCAAACAAGAAAAACAGAGTCAAGAAGCTGCTCTCCGCATTGAAAAACTTCAAAAAGACTTACAAAATATGGATAAAGCCAGGCAGGCAGTGGTACAGATGTATGACGAAAAGATTGAAGCAATGGGCGTTGAACTCGATGATGCCATAGACAGAGGAGACGTGCTCCGTAAGCAACTCGAAGAAACTAAGAAAATGTTGAGGCTCAAGCAGAAGGAGATGGAGGAGAAGCAGAAGACGTTTTCTGCTCTGGAGAATGAGCTGAAAAACGAGAAGGACATGGTGGTACATTTGAAGGAAAAGATAATCGAGCTTGAAGAACATCTGACCAGTGAAAAAGAAAAGACAAGGAAAATGGAAAGTGAAAAAATAGAAAATGAAGAAGTGTGTGAAAAGCTTACAATGTTAAGTACAGATTTGCAAAATGAAAGAGAAGTAAACTCGAATTTGAAGGAAAAGATTGAAAAACAGAATCAAGAAATCGAGAGTCAAGACCACAAATTAGATGAAATAAAGGGCGTTGTCACGAAAAAGGATCACGTCATTAACGAATACGAAAACAAGTTCAAAGCTGTGCAAGAAGAACTGATTCTAGAGAAGGAAAAATCGTCCAATCTGGTGAAGGAGCTTGAAATCATCAAAGATTCCGAAAGTTCCAATGTCTTACAGAGTATCGAGCAAATGAAAAAGGAACTAAATAAACAACACGAAGAAAGTAACGAGAAACTGAAAGAAAGTTATGAGAGTCTTTTATCCAAGAAAGAAGAAGAAAATCGCGTCAAATCTGACGAACTTCAAGCAGAAATTGTTACCTTGAAAGGTATGGTTGAAAACTTGGAACAACTGAACCAGCTAAAAGATGAAGATAAAGAACTCCAGTTAAAAGAATTGGAAGAAAGACAAGAAGCCTCCATGAGAGAACATCTCGAAGTGTTTGCAAATGAAAAGAAGGACCTCGAGAGAAAGCTACTGGAAGCAACGAGTGAAGAAGGCGTACGAAGCTCCAAGGTTGATGAACTCACGTTGCAGATTCAAACATTGACTGAGGAAGAAGAAGCGTTGAAAAAGACTTACGAAAATGAAATTCAAACTCTAAAGAAACAACTTGACTTTGAAAGTTCTTTCCAAGTGGAGCTTCAAGAAAGCTTTCAGAATGAATTGAAGACCAATATGGAAAAACAATCACGAGAACACAAAGATGAAATAGAACGAGTCAATGCTGAACTTCAACAAAAAATCAAAGAACTGGAGGAAAATAAGACAGAACATGCAACATTGCAAAAAGAGCTTGAGGTATCTAAGAAAACGCTAGAAACTCATATCTTGGAGATTAAAAACCTCGAGGACAGAATTGTGGAATCCAAGGCAAAGCACGAAGAAGAAGTCTTGGATCTGAAGAGCAAACTAGAAACCCTGTCGAACAAGGAGGATGTTGTTGAGAATAATACAAATGACGAGTTGATAACATCACTGAGAGCAGATAACAAGGGACTTAGTGAGGAAATACAACGTCTTCAAAGTGAAATACAGGAGAAAGAAATAACACACCAAGAAGAGATTGCGTTTATCACTAGTGAACTCCAAATGAGATTCCATCAGCGGGAAGATGATGTGAATAGATATCACTCACAAGAATTTGATAGCTTAATGACAAGAATCGAGTCTTTGGTTCAAAAAGAGAATGACTCTAAAGCACTGACTCAAAGCCACATGCAAGAAATTACTAGTGTTAGAAATGAGATGGAGCAAAGAGTAGAGCGTCTGGCCAGAGACAAAGAGAGAGAGGTCGAGGCTGCAAGACGAGCTCTTGAGGACCATTACGTAGGAAAGCAAAGAGATCTACAAGAACAACTCAACAGCAAGTGCCAAGAAGTTTTGGAGTTGAAGCAGATGGTTAGGACTTTGAAAAACAAAGCTGAAAGTAGTCAAGAGCAGTCAACGGAAGAATTATCCCGACTTCGACACGAGAATACCGAACTGTACAGAAAGCTACGAGAAACAAGTCCAAAACATGGAAGCGTGATAAGTGACACCATAGAAATGACAGACACCCTTAGGATAGAAAACAAGAAGCTCCAAAGAGAAATAGAAAGCCTCAAGACAACAATGCAGCGACAAACGAAAACAGTGGGAGAAAGTTCAGAATCTATACGGCTATTGCAGCTAGTAAAGGTAATGGAGCAGCTAATGACAGAAAAGAGTGATCTTGAAATGAAGCTAAGACAAGAGATACTGGATTTGAAGTCTAGGTTTGGTGATCTTAGTAAAATGGGTGGCGCATCGTCAAATTTTAGCAGTACTTCTCTATCGCCTGAAAAAGTTAGTCGAGAAAATTTGTTGGAAATGCTGCAGGACTTGCGAGCAAGTAAGAGAAAACAGGAAGAGGAAATTCAGGCACACATTCGTGAAATCGAGAAAATGATTGAAGATATTAGAAAAAAAATCAAGTGTACTGAATTTGCTGACCACAGAATCCAGGAAATGTTGGCAAATCAACTACAGCATCTGGAAAAGCAGCGACGATTGCTGGTAAATAGGCTCGTAAAGCTCCGAGAAAAGCACGACAGCGTTGAGGAAAAACTAACTCAACAGATAGCTGGGATGAGTACTCAAAGCAGCCCAGGCCGGGATGAACTAGTTAAGTCTAGATGGTATCAAAACTTACTAGAAGAGAACTTGAAGAAAGAAAAAGAATTACTAGTGATGAAACGACAACAGATCAATGACTTGCAAACAAGGCTTTCTCTAGAAAAGGCTTTGATGGAAAGGAAAGTTGCCGAGAGACAAAAACTAAAGCAGCAATTAAGTGAGAAAAACAAACAAGAAAGTGAACTATCGTTAGAGAGAAGTGAACTCGAGAAAAAGTGGATCAATAATCTTAAGATGAGAGAAATTGAACTGAAACAAAAAACTGATTTACGTAGTAGAACACATTTAATGGATACCCAAGATAGTATTGCAGCTCGTATTAGTGGTCTCATTTCCAGATCTTCTGGCGCTCAAGATAACAAGCCTAAAACAAGATTTTCCAACCTCGATTATCAGTCTCCTATCACCAGCAGTACCGTATCAGAAGCTCAACAATCTCTTAATAGGTACAGCCTTTCAAGAGAAGCTAGGGCAGATCCACGGCTATCCATGGCAGCAAGCGTAACTACCAAGGAAACTCCACCAACTTATAATCAGTACCGCCTGAGCCGTTATGAAAATACTGGTCCTAGTTCTTTTAGTCGGTATCCCTCATCTAAGAGAACAGATCGTGACGAATTCAAGATGCTTCCAAATGAAGTTCCAAAACAAATGCCTATAAACAGCTTGGACCTCAGTTCAGATGATGAATTAGATGAGTTAGCACCCTCAAGCAATGAAGACAGTCTTTATTGGGAAATGGATATTAAAAACGATTATTCCGACGTTGCGTCGATTACCCCTGAATCTACGAGTACTCTGGATGGAATGGAAAAGGATTGGGAGAAGAACTTGGAAGAGGAATTAAGACAAATCTCAGCTGGAACCCTCAGGGTTCTCCCCTCAGGAAGGTTCAAAGAATCGACTACTCGTCGTGAAAATGCAAGCGCAGGACAGCCAAGGGCCACGAGAAACCAAAGCGAACTGAGCGCGAGAGGTTTATCAACAAGTATGTCACCTTATAATCGATTATCTCAACGGGAAAATACGTCCAGGGTATACGAGAATTATCTATCAGGCGAAAGTTTCCCTAGATCTTCAACAGCTTTACCAGGCGACGAACACGAAGAGTGGCTACATCGAAATGGTTCGTTCAACGTGTCTCAGATACCTACTGTTTTACCGACCCTCCTCAATGACATTAGAATACAAGGTACAAGCAGACGAGAGACAGAGACGAGAGACTCGGTGAAGTATCACGCCACCCCGACACAGGAAGACCGAAACCCGTTTAGTTTTACGTCAACTCCGATGAACAAGGATCGGGATGATAGTCCTAATTCTTCTAAGTCAGAACCAACTAGAAGAACAAGTGACCGAAGCAAAACTTCGCAAACAGCAGATCGATCGTCGAGTGTATTTTTGCTCAATTACGATGATTATATTGACAGACACCAAGTGCGCTCCTCTGATAAAGTTGCAAGTTTAAGAGATTTGTCACCATCTGAGAAATACTCCCTCTGCTAACCATGCCAGAGTTAACTCCCCTCTGCTAGACTGCGCCATGCAGAGGTTCTTTCGTGAAGGGATTGAATCTCGCACACGCCACTGGTAGATCGAGATCTAGCGGCCAACAACTTAAATAACGCTTCCTTGTACGTGGACACCCAGACACACTTAGTGTCCATTGAATCCAAACATGCAAAAGTAAGAAAATGTGCCAACGATTCATGCTGCTAATACGGACACCAACTGCTTCAGAACCGACGACTGCCTGGCACCCTGTAACTATATATTTATATCGTTGCTCTAAACAGCAATTTATCTTGAGTCACGTAGGTTTTCAAGCTTATCACATAATCTTTGAGAATAAATAGCTGAGCTGAGCCGACTTTACAAACAACTAAATATTACAGGCAAATGCCCCAGTAAGCAGCACTTGAATCAGTTGGGACTAATAAGTCATTCCTTGAATTTAGTTTTTAGATTTAGTAAAATATATTTATTTAGTCCCATTATAAAGTCTACATCTATTTGTGATGTTGTTGTTAATGATGTGTACAAAATGTACAAAAGAGCTTGTATAAGAAAGAAACAGAAAACGCGCGCGCGTGCAGTGTGTGCAGTTAGTTATAAAGCACGCGCGGATTGGCAGAATACGAGAGAAGTGTTAGGAGAAGCACGACGCGTAGCGGATAAAGCATAAAGGACATAAAGCACGCGCTCCCAACCAATAAGAACGCGAGATTTAGAACAGTTATTTCATAATGTTTTTAATTCGAACATCGGGTTCATTAGATCAGTATTAGTTCTTTTAGAGTTTTTAAGGTGTTAAATATTTTTAATGGAAGGTATTTAAAAGTTACAATTAAATGGATTAAAGGCTGTATAAATCTCATTGCCGGGCTCATCCATTATCGTTTATTATATTTGATTCTCGCGACATATAGTCACTACCAAAAAAAGGTGTTCAGAAAACATTCTTTTTATCATGTCTGTTATTAAAACCAGTGGCTTTGCTATACAAGCGCTGATATTTCATATAAAGAATTGTCATTAGTTGATTTTTGCTATATCTTTCAAAAAGGTACCCAAATTGCCTTCACAAGCAGTTTTGGTTGTTTCAAATAATATACTTATAAAGCTTTTATAAAAACTATTTTTCTCATTGAAATGCTTATGTAAATAATATGATAACATATTCGAGATAGAATGTATACCATTCATGTTTGTCAAAAAACGTGTGAAAATAACAAGAAATAAAATGTCTTTAACAAACTATGTGTTCATTTTGTATGCTTTCTGAGTATTTTTGAGCCAGATTTTCTATGGGAATGTAAAAGAAATGTAGAAGATATGGACTGCCATACAAAAAGTAGGACTTCCACAAAAAACAATGGTAGAAATAGACCTCTTTTTATGCCGTTATGATTTCCTATTTTGGACCATGTGTCATTCACATGGTACAAGTGTTAGAGACAGTCAGTCCCTCAAGTGACAGAAAAAGTTACTGAGTTCCAGCAAGTCTTTCTTGTTCATAGTTGATGAGTAAGGTGTGTCATGATGAAGCATAGTGGCTTGATAGACAGATGGGTGGACAGACAGTAGAGCATCATAACAGACAGACACCCAAACATTTGCACATAAGTAAAGCATGTCCAACAGCCAAGGAAAGTCTTTTCAGGTCCTTTCAAATCTGTGAGGGGTGGGGGGGGGGGAGGGAATCCAGGTTCAATGAGGAGGGGGTATTGAAGGATCAACATGACTAATCTTTCATATCAAATAATCCTTTGTATTTTTCATAATAAACTAGATAACCACTTTGGATCTTAATTAGCGACACGAATTATTTCACTTTTTCAAGGCTTATTCAACACTGACTAACAAAACCAAAATAAGGACCGGGAAGTTTTGACATTGGGGTTAAAAATGTAAAAAGTCTGAAAAATTCCCCCTTCCTTGGCAGTCCCTGTGAAGTGATAAATCACCAAAACTTGAAAAAAATTGTTCGTTGACACTTGGTATATTAAACATTCCAAAGTTCAGAGAGGAATGGGTCAAGTTAGCAATACAGTGCATTGTGGGATTGTTTTTATTAGTGAATGAACAGGGGTGGATCCAGGATTTTGTTCAGAGAGGGGTGCTGTGCACAAGGTTAACCCAGGGAGGGGTGCACCACTTTGAATCAAAGGGAAAAAGCAGTATTGGTTATCTTCGAAGTAGGGGCACAAAGCCAAACCTCCCCTGGATCTGCCCCTGATGAAATCGATGCCATTCCGGAAATAAAATAATTGTGTTTCATAACACACTCACAATGCATTGCATTCCCTGTCCCAGATTTTTCCTCAACCTCAGAATGGCTAAATTAAAAAATCACTTCTTTACTAGAACCTTTACTTGGGAAAGCAGTGTCTTTTTGTGTCTGAAACATTCTTCTTCGGACCACAAAACACACTGTTTACCTTGGTCCCGTCCTTGGTCCCAGTAAATAAGTTTGAATAACAAATGACGCATGTCCATGATCTGCAGTTGTGGACCATGCCAGGCTTTCGTGAGCTTTTAAATAATATCTGACTTAACCTGGTTAATTAAAGACGACTTAGGTCAATATTTCATTTCTTAAACAAGTTTCACTTTTTGTAATAATATTTATAACTTAATAAAATGTCCAGTTTTGCTAGTTAAATTGTTATGTAGTGAGCATTTTAGGGCTGGGTGACAGAGATTCCACAGGTTGCCATCTTGAACCTTCTAGCTCATAGAACAGTTCCTAGATGAAATAAAGAAAAAAAGTCAAACCTATGGTACAAAAAAATAATGTCTTATCATAGCATAAGTCCCCCCTCCTCCAACCCTTGAAAATTCCAATTTTCTTCCATTCAAACTCTTTAATTTTGTTCTTTCTCTGACCCCCCTACCCCTGGGAATTTCCAAATTCCTCTATGGGGGGAGGGGGGTGAGTATGGATAATTTCTGGAAATACTGTAAACAATGTCACCTAAAACGTAATAATTTTAAGATTAGAAGTCACTTCCTTGAGTATTATTTCATTATTTACAGACCACATGATGAACTTACAGCCTCAGTTTCAGCCATTAGTTTATTTTCTGCTGCAACATCGATGGGCTCATTGGGATCTAAAATGTTTGAAAAACCGACAATTTAATATGAGATAATAATCAAACTTATTTGCTTAAAAAGAAATTTAATGCACTGCATAAAGAAACAGTTTGGGTGCTAATAGTTTTGCTTACAGTGCGACTATACCAATCAAGGCCACTATCGATACAAATTTTCATACAAATTAGCCAATCACGATTGAGGATTTAAACAACAGAATTTGCACAAATGTTCTTATTTTTACCCTTTAAAAGCATATATTCAATTTGTACATGTTTGTGTATAATCGGGAGTGAAAAAGAAACRGTGTTTAAACTCCAGAATTCATCACCATCCCATTATTCTGTGTCATAATGTGATTTGTGAAGTGAAAGTACATAATAGCCACTTTAATTAATGAGAGTTCTAGTCCTACTTTATGATGAAATCATTGAAAAAATGTAATAAATAAAAATATCATGGGGGGGAGGGTACTCTTGCCCTGTTTAGGGTAGGGATGTGCCGCTGAGCCCTCTGAACCCTACCCCTGTTCCAGAGCAAGATCGCTTATAACCATACCCTGTACCGGTATTGCAAAACTAGTAGATACYGTAGTATCTAGTAGATAGCGTGATTTCATATACCCTGTCCCAGAGCAAGTGCGATTTTATATACCCTGTTCCAGAGTAGAATCTCTGATAACCATACCCTGTTTGGCGGCACGTACCCATATAGCAAATATATTTCCATCTTTTCAGACACCAAACCAAGCTGAAATAGTTTGAGAAACCAATTTTATAACCATTTTTATGAAATTAACACTCAAATAATCAGTACCTTCAACACTGGTGTCTACAGCCATCATAGCTGACTGGTCTTGTTCATATGACTTAAAAATAAACAACATTATATCAGTATACATGTACAGAGGCTTTGTATCATCACGTGATGGCAGCCATGACAAGAGGCAGGAACAATGAAAAAGAATTCAGTTTCCCAGAGGAAAAAGACTATGGCTTTGCCTCCTGTCGTGCCTGGCATCATGAGATGCTGCAAAGCCACTATTGGTGCATTAAGCCCTACAGGATACCTTCAAGATTAGAAAACCCTTATCAAATAAATAAGATTAAAATGGGGACACTTGTTTCCTTTAGCCATAACATTCTTGTCCAAACTTGCCAGACTTACTTATCCTGAAATGCTTTCTCAAATTATAATGATTTTTTTTTGCCAATTCATGGGTTTCAATAAGCTGATAAAAGTCTTTGAATCTCATTATCTGCTTTAAATGGTGGTCATATACCACCATGTGCAGTTCAACTAGAAAGGATTATATTGAAAACTCATGATTCAGCTCATTACACCAACTACCATGTCTGATTATTTGTTCAGAAAGCAAACACATTTGACCATTTATAATTGAACTAATAACAAAACGAAAATGTTTATAAGCTTTTAAGCTTTAAGTATTGAGTCACCCACCAGGTTTGCAAATTACCTAAAGCCACTGGGAATCTAACAAAGCCAATACTGATCAGTCTTCTAAAAAAATCATTTCTTTCTGTCTTTCATTCAGTTCCAGTAATTTTCAGAATTCCTTGCTTATCTAATTATCTATCTAATTGTCTATAGTTGAATATGTTTGGATGATCTTGGCTCTTCTTGTTAAGGTTAACTCATGATCAGTTAGTATAAAAGTGTATTAAATTTCCCAAATGTCTGGCCCATAAGCAGTTTATTCAGTGCTTTAGGATAACATACCTGAGTAGTTTGATGTAGATAGTCCTGTCCATACATGTTTGTCCCATACTGTGGATATTGTTGATAGTAGTTTGGTTGCTGATACTGATAGCCCTGCCAGGCTTGCATGTACTGTTGATATTGTTGTTGATATTGCTGTGCATACTGGGCATTATACTGAGTTGCTGTCGCTGTGGCCCCATATGCTTGTGTTGTTACAGTAGTTTGTGGTCTGAAGATCAATAAAATCATGGCACATTTCAAAACCATGCGGCATGGAAATAACAACATCTACATTATTGGTCCACTTAAATAATTTAATTACAGAACCATCACATCAAATTCTAATTATTTTTTTTATTCATGATGTTAACATGGCTTCTGCTTAATTCTGGTTTCAACAACATGAGGAAACGAGTATTACCACTACCACAGAGCTCTAAGCATCTCCAAAGAATCCCCTAGTACAATTAACTAGTCAATTTACTGTACGGATACTCCAACCAGGACCACTTAGATAAACTAACTTCATTAACCAATCATATTGCAACATTTAGTTCAATATTTTTAACCAGCCAATCAGATAGCGCATCAATAAAATAAGAGCGTGAAAACGTGATAATCTGATTGGCTGACACTGTTATCAGTTCAATTTCTGTTTAGCTTACCGTTATCTGATTGGTCAGTTTTTTTCCAGAGGTCCCGGTTAGTGTGTCCTCACAGTAAATTATTGCGAAAGAAAGACATCTTTGTTCAAGAACACAAAGGTATCATGTGGGCCAGGAATAGTGGACCATCATGTCTACTGTCATGCACAATCATGGGATTCATTACATGATAACAAACATAGTCTTTTACCTTTTTGGTGTCGCAGCACTGACTCTAAGTGGTTTTCCTCCGCACCCAACTACCCCTTGCATTTCTGTCATTGCTTTTTTATGTTCATTTTCATCAAAGAATCGTACAAATCCATAACCCCTGCAAGCAACAATATATGACTTGCTTATACATTAATTTTATATATTAATACAAAGCTATATTGATGAAAACCACTACCACAATATTTATCTAGATAGTACTCAAACTAAAGCCTTTTGAGATCACAACAGAAAATGGTTGGGTTTTTGCTTTCATGTTTTGTAAATGACTGCGACCTAAAATCTTTTACTAAGTCTGCTACGTATATGTTAAAAACTTCATAGAAACTTGTTCTTCAGGGCTTAAAATAACAGCCAGGCATTGGACAATGTCCGCTCAGAATTGGAACTTGTCTGGTCAAGTATTTGCCTTGCCGGTCATTTTGACCAGTAAYGTTGAGCCAGAAACAAGGTATGGCCAAGCTAAAACTAATATGGTCCGTCATCATGACAGGTGACTGTTACCAGCCATTGTTTTAAGCCCTGTCCTTTCCCCTACAACAACACTAACACCACTGTCAGAGGACCCACTGAAAACCTCCCTGGGCTCCCTGTTTAGACAATTGTAATAAAAGTGATTGTTTTAATAATGTTGTCTTATTTGTATTGTTACTGCCTACCTGGAATTCCCAGCAGCATCTAGTACAACTATAAGATAAATAACACAGTCAAGTACCAATGAATCAAATATATTTGCATATTGGACATTTTTATGTTAAAAATAACAACAGTGTTTTTAAATAAATCAATTAGACATTATAGTTTTGAACTAAAACCCTAAAATTCTGGTGCTAGATTAATGATAGCCTTGTCTTTATTCTTCACCCTTTTGCTTTCTCTTTATTTAGCAATACTCCATTTTACAGTTCTGTTTAGTGATCATGAATAATAGTTCCAAGTTGAGGCAGTTTCCATGCCAAGCAAAACTATACATTTTGTCATGCATGGCAACTCCAACCTTGGCTTGGAACTATTATTTGAGTATTGGGATTCCTGTGGTAAAGAAGAGAGGGCGAGATTGGCCCTGGTTGCTCTAAATGCCTTTTAGATTACTGAATCAAGCCACCACGGGTACCCATTTGAGTTATAATCTGAAGTGGGTTGTTTCTATCAAAATTATTACACTAATATAATGTAGGCAATAATCAATATATTCCAATACCTTTAGCAGCCTTACAAGAAGGAAATCTTTGCTGAAAAAACACCTATAAAAATTTCAAAAATTAAGTACAACTTGAACAATGTCAAGATTGAAACCAATACCCTATAATTACTTTTGTGTTACTCATGGCCCTCAATGTGTGCAACATTCAAGATTAATTTGCATATTACAACTGTGTTTATATCACTGCATTCAGAATACATGCTAAGAAATACACTATATTTATATAGAGATTATTACACTGCTGGTAGTTGTGTATTACAGTCAGATAATTTTATGAGTGAAAGTGGCCATATTTTTTTGAGCCCCACATTGTTTATTGTACGACATGAAAAAAACTGAGAAAACGTTTCAAAACCAGTTTACAGACCGTGCATTATCACTCTGTAGTTGCACTCGAAAAATGTTCGTATTATACACAGGAAATTGAGTGTCGTATAATAAAATTAAAGCAGATAAAGCAAATCATGGTATTTAGGGAACAAATGTACCTGTAAAACACTATCCGTGACATCTGGTGTCAAATCACCAACAAATATAGAATATTCTGGTCCTCTAAAATAAAATTGTTCAAAATTAATCAGAACACTGGCACTTTCCTTTGTGTGATATAATTGGATATAACAGACTAGTTGTTGTATATATTGCGAGTAAAGTGCTACAAGTAGGCATGAAGTGATATCTCAGTAYTTATATGGTTGCTGCATATTTAATGTCTGTCTCTTCATGTGATTTATTTGACATAGTGTAGCGACCTCAATAATACTCTGACTGACAACAAGTATAGCTATCCCTAACAATACTAAGAAAACAATACTAAGAAAACAATAATTACAATAGAAAAGAAAAGTCCCTAAGCTGGTATTTCCATAATACTAATTTCATTCAGGTACAACATCTACAGTACTTAGTAGAGATATTGATCAGAAAACATCCAAATAAGATCACTTTTGTTGGACAAGGATACAATTCACCACTTCAGTTCTAGTTGTCACATGGGATAAATGGTGTTGGATTGTGTTCTTGGATTCCAGTACAAATGTTCTGACTTTTGAACAATATTTATTTACTTGGTTTGTTTATCTGTTTCTCTAAATAGCAATAAGAAAAACTTCAATCAAAAAAGTTAGCACTACACAAATCCTACACTTGTACTGAAATCCGAGAACAATGTCGATCTGCACTTTTTGGTTATCATAACACAATCCAATAAAGTTTATACCAGAAGTAGTGAATTTATCATGGCCACTGTCCGCTTTGCCCCTAAATGTCCATAAACCCTTTGTGAGATAAATAATATAAATAAATAAACCGTTGAAACAATAAATAAATTTCAGTTTGACATGATTTAGATTACATGATTTGCTTGCTTAAACATACAATAAACTATCTATTGGACAGAAATGTCAATTGAAAGTAGTTCATGCCCACTGAAGACAAGTACTGCATACTCTGAAAAATCATCTCAACAAACACAAATTGAGATATTTTCTGGCATCTAGCACACAGGGATCCCAATGGAGCAATGCAAGATTAGTGTTGCTGCTCTTCTGATGGCTCACAGCACTTATTTACTAAAGGTTAAATTACAGATACTCACAAGTTTGATAATTCCTTTCCATAAGTTGCCCAGTTAAGCTTGTATCTCTTCACCTGTGTATAACAAAGACATGAAATGAATGTAATTACGCAGTCATCTTACATAGGCCACGTCTGTATACAGATGAGATAAAGGTATTAAGCATCAAAGGTTTGACTTATGCATATTTTAGATTTTGTTGCCAATAATAATTAATATATATATATAATGGCTATAATATTGATAAAACTTCATTAACTGTCAGAGATTAGAGAATAATGCTCTGGTAGCTGAGCACATTTATTCAGGTTAAACTACCATGATCTTCTCCTATTTATTTTATATCCCTGCCAGGACTCTCCAGCTAGTTTATAATCATAATCTAATTATTCCTATTGATATATGGAACATATGAAATGACCCAGAGAAGAGTTAGAACACTTGAACATATTTCTGACCATTTATTAGTGTTGTTCACATTGTTGATGCTGTTATTGCAAGACATGTTAGGCAATGCTGCAATTTTCTCTCATCTCTCATGCAACAGAAATCTAAAATTTCGTTTGTAACATACATTGATATTTGCCTTAAATTAATTGAACAATTTTGTATCATTGATTGATAACCTTGATGACCAGTATACATGATTACAAAGCACTTCATACATGGTTCATATGGACACATATCCCACTACAAATAGACAGCTAGATTAAAGACTTACAGGGTTAGTACCAGACACAGGTAACCCATTCAGCTTGGATAAAGCTCTTTGAGCTGAGGCAGAATCAGAAAACTCAACAAAACAATATCCTGCAGGGGCCCTGTAAAACAAATGACAGTTTGCAACTATTGACGAGTGACTCATAACAAAAACTTCATGACAAAGCAAGGTCAAGCAATGCAAGCTGAAAAAAATTTTTTTTTGGAAAATTAATTGGTAGTTAACATTCATTCATGTGATGAACAAACAAAAAAATCACTTTGTTAGCATTATTGAAATTAAGATTATTATTATTATTTTATTATTATCATCCTTAATATGTTAAGGTATTTTTAGACTTGTAAATTAGATATTATTATTATAATCGTCAATAATAATTTATTATTATTATTTATCATTATTATCATCATTGTTGTCTTTTGGCCTGCCTTGATTGCCAACAAACTTGGTACTATATATTAGTATTAAAGACCCATTGCCACTTACCGTGATGCACCGCGGTCACAGATGAATTTGTGGTCCATGAAATTCAAAGATTCATATATTGAATAATAACTTCATATTAAATCCTTTTCCGACATAGCACTAAGGCACAAAAATGATTCTTTTACATTATTTTACGGCCCTTTTAGGGCCTTATTCAAAAGGTTGGAATTGTTTTTTCAGTGGTGACACGATTCAAAATGTAAACAAATTGTGATGCATCACGGTAATTGGCAATGGGTCTTTAATAGCTATTGAAAATAGTAGCTGATCATTGGATGATGTCCAGCAAGAATTTGGAACTTGTCTTGTCAAACCTTTACTTTTCCAGTCATTTTGACCAGTAACACTAGCTAAGCCAGAAACAAGGTATGACTGAGCTAAAAATAACCCCTGGAAAATGATTCCCTTTATGGTAATTTATAGTTAGTTGAGCATCAAAGAGGGCAATGTCAAAATGATAACATGAGCACTTTCAAAGTGGTTCATGTGCAAGCCATCATCCTTGGCATTGCTATCCTGGTCTTGCCATCCTCAAGCATAAAGTCTTTGTTAACAAAGAAAGCAAACGAGAACTCTTTTGTTAAATACCCCCAATATGTTTGTTAACCAATAATGTTTCAGCAAAGACTAAAGTAAAATGGTGAGGTAACAGGGCTGATCTTTGAATACTGATTGGTCATCCTTTGGCCGTGACAGACAGACACAAACAACTATGATACCGAACAACCAATGATAATAGACAATACACAAAATCAAAATTATTTAAACTAATTTACTTAGTACAAAGAAAGATCTTCAAAACTTAAACAAGAAATCAAGATTGGTTATTTGTGATGATAAGTATATAAATATATTTGACACAAGTGCACGTGTATAGTGTAATCTTTACCCAGTCGTCCTATTCTTGATCATCTTCACTGAAACCACTGATTCACCCATAGCAGCAAAGGCATTGGTCACAAACACCTCGTCCATGTAGGTGTCCAGCTGTGGGAAAATTAATAAGCTAATATAAATTTGCAAAAAGCACTTTTACTAGGACATGCAATAAATGATCATCTCTTGAAGCACCCCTGGTAAACCGGCGGGAAAGATCAGAGATAGAACAATACTTACATCGCCCATCCATAAAGTCGCCATCTCTGTATATAATACTTAAAATTTTTAAATATTTTAAGCAAATTTTAAGAAGCTTGACTTTCTCAACTAAGCTGTTTGGTGAAAAAATATCTGATATATTTTATGTGCAGCAGAATTCATCTAAAATACATGCGCAGAATTTTGTTGTATAACAAATCTTCACTTCCGGTTGAGTAGCACTTCCTGTTTTACGTCGAATTCATGAAAAAAACAGGACGATTTATAGCAGAGTTCAAGCGGAAAACTTCCTCGCGTGGTGCTGTTACAAAACCAAATCAACAGTTTTTCAGTTCGTATTCTCAGCCGCTCTCTTCGAGACCCAAGACCACCAGCCAACCTAGATCTTTAGGATTATTTCAGAAGTTTTCAATTAACAGACCACGATGGAGTGTGTAGTAAGTTCCTATAAAATGCGCCAAGAATCTTGTAACTAACAATCATGGGATGGCGAGAGATAAACAATGATGTTGAAATTTTACTTAGTAATATTCTATGATTTTTAGCAATTGGCAGATCGGCCTCTGTGCTGTCAATTCCTGTCAATGGCAAGAAGCATGAAGATCCATGCCCACAGTGTAATAGACGATGGTACCTTGTTAAGGGAAGAAAATGGAGCTATAACAGCTACAGGCAAAGAGAATGACCAATACAGTAAGTTCACGGAGAACTTCTTACTCAAACATAAGGAATATTATAATATTTAGATTTCAAGTAGCCTCCTGCGCATGAGGCTAGTCTTAGGGGAGTTAAGTTTCCTACGCAGCCGCCATTAGTGTCGTCACGCCACGCTCACTCCCCTAATTGCTTACTATCAATCGCGTGACTTTTGGAGTTGACTGGGGGGCAAACAAGCGGTTGACTGGGGGGCAACTAGCGGATGCTAAGTCAAAACATATTAAAATAAGTCCTCAAACTATTGTATTTGACTATTTTCACGACATCAAACCAGAAAACAAGAGATCAAAACAACCTCCAGGATTCTACAAGCCAACAAAAAAGAGCTATTACCGGAAGTGACGTCTATTGATAGCAACCTGTAGCGACTGCGTAGGAGACTAAGGGGAGTTGAGTAATTTTTGAGGTAATAGAACTAAAATACTATTTTCGAGATTGTTGCACATTTCGTGAACGTGCCGCTGGCATGCAGCCAAACGTTCGCATTTAGCTGTGCATGTTGACTTTGATATTTCCGGTTCCGGTTAATCCTTCACTGTCTTGAATTATATCGAGGGTCCTGAAGAGGTGAAATAAGAGATGGGATTTACCTTTTTTGGGCTGGGAAAAACGGATTTTATGCACTCGGATTGGGTTTCACAAACTAACAAAAAAAAAATCAGTTCAAAAATGGGAATGGGATCGAGATTTGAGCAAAACATAGGCTGGGACTATGCATGGGATTTGATCAAGATGGTAGCTGCAAACTATGGGATGAGGATTGTTATCTCCAAGAGCCATAACGGCTCATCTAGGGAGATCGCAATATATTTTCTATTTCCCCTAAAACAACCTCACAATGCAATGCAAATCAAACTTAACCCAGTCTTCGGTAGCGAGTATTCTACTTAGCCGCCATGGAATAGCTAATAGTATTTTTTGGGGGCTCAAAAGACATAACTAAGTTAGCCATTTACAAATGCTCCTCAATTTCAAAATTTTCCTTTATAACATACATACACCCAATTTTTCTGGGATCTCCTAAATGCCTTCAGCATGTGTTGAGTCAAGATGTACCATCTCATTGTTTTTAACCTTACTGCTTGTCAAGACAAGTCCCTAAGATTTTTCAAATTCTTTCTTAGCTGTCTTTAAGATATACAAATACACTGTTGATGACAAGCTGGCTTACAAAATCCAAAGCATTGAAGATAAGGTGTTTCTAGCAATAGACAAAGAAACTGAAAACTTGATTACTACGGTAAGGCTGCGTTCATAATGTATGGCAGGGGGGGGGGGGGGGGGGGGGGGGGGGGGGGGGGGGGGGGGGGGGGAGGTGAAAATTTGAAATGTCCAGAATAATTCTTAACACCCCCCTTAAAGTCATGTAAAAAAATACGATCCCCCCTAAGCAAGGCTTGTAGCTTCTCCCACAAATTGTGCATCCCCCCATTTTTCTGATAACAATTTGCCCACCATCCCCAATTTTTTCCTACCAAAATTTTCCTGATCCCCCCACCTTCCCCTCCCCCCCCCCCCCCCTGCCATACATTACGCACGCAGCCTAAGAACACATGACTATTAGGATTTCATACTTAATCAGTGCGTTGCTGATGGATTTCATTACGGTCAGTCTGGACAAAATCATGCCTGTCTGCAAACCTACTAGACTCTAAGTTACTCCTTGGATCACCTCCCTCACTACCACCACAACATATATAGTCAACTGTGAACACAAAAGCCTGTGCAACATGTTTTTGCTTCGTTACCTTAAGCAAATGAAACCCTGGCAATGGTGGAGCTCATCGCTGGCATGTATCTAGCTGCTTTTGGACCCGATTAAATGTGACAAGCATAACTTCTAGGGCTCTGTTTGTTGCCCCAGTCCAAAGCATACCAGATATTATCAACAGCCTTATCAATATACATTTCTCGAGCCTATTGGAAACCCCTTACAGTATATCATATAGAGGGCGTTTAGCATAATTTCGCTAGTAAGTTCGTAGGCCAACAATCCCACATTTGCTGTACATCCCTTTATAATATAACTGTTATGAAGGTCGCGTTCTGATTGGTTTGGAGCACGTGCTTTATGAGAGCACATTGCACGCGCGCGCACTTTCCGTTGCGTCATTCCTATCTAAAATAACGGTTACTGTAATTTAGATTTTATAAAAGAAGTAAAAAACTTGCTTGCTGTACTGCGTGCAGTCATAAAGCACTTGGGGATTGGCAGAACACTCGAGAAGTGTGCAGAAGCACTCCGCTACGCGTCGTACTTCTGCTAACACTTCTCTCGTGTTCTGCCAACCCCCGCGTGCTTTATGACAGCACACAGCACGCGCGCGCGTTTTCTATTTCTTTAAGATTGCACACTAAGAGATAGAGTCTTAAAGCATGGTTGCTTTTAGTGTTTTTTTAGTGCTTCTTTTAGTGTTTTCCCATTTCTGTTCAATTAGTATTTTGCTTTTTACGCCATTCAGAAATTGGCTGTTTATAGCTGTATCTATCTTAATCTACTAACAATCCTATGAAAATCCTACTAACTGAACATGTACGTACCTTGCCAATAAACATATACACCTATTTATATTTCAATAAAACATTGCCATCGCCAAAGGCGATAGGTTATTCTGGCATGGAAACGGTTTCGTTTGAATCTCCTATTGCCTGTCGCTGGCGATATGACCAAGGTTTTATTGAATTAGGTGTATACATAAGGTTCGTAAAGCTAGGTTTTGTTGCCTCGTGCACTGTTGCATGCTGCTCATTGCTTGTTGCTTAAAATGTATTATGTCTATATATAAATGTCCGCACAAGAAAATATGCCGAAGAACCGTGCAGAAAAAGTTTGTCAAATTGAAACTCCATAAGGCTGTGACAAAAAAAGCTCCTTCACCAACCCTTTTTTATAGCTGTATTTAACAAATAAACAAATAAACAGCTTTTTCCGTGCTCCGTTCAGTAATAAAGCACGCAGGAAGTGACGCGTAAACTCCAAAGAAGTGTAAGAAGAAGCACGAACTGTAGGAGGGTGTTTCACACTTCTCGAGTGCTTACAGCGCTTCCTCAGTGCTTTATCACTGAACGGAGCAAGGAAAAAGCTGTTTTTTTGTTTTATGATATATTTTAGTTGCTAATTCTGTTTCGGTATTAAATTTTTTTACGTAAATAGAAAGACGGTCACAGGATTTAGCAGACCCTCACGCGCGCGAATGGTGTCAGCACTGTGCCCCGTTCACTAATATTTTTCCAGATTTTTTTAAAATATAAAGCACAGTTTTCGACCGATCAGCGCGCACCTACTATCCTAACCATATAATACATAAAATAATTACACAATCATTACTATGTTTTATTCTTTTTTTTCCTAGAAAGACTCTGAAAATGAATCTACCCTATTTTGGCCCAGAAAGATTTATGATTTTACTGTATTGCAATCAGTTGTTGGAATGAAATGTTATCTCTATGTTGATGCAAGTGGAGCCGTGATTACCACAAAAATACACRATGAAGAGGATTTACGAAAAGATGTCAATGTCTGGTTTAAAGTTCATCGAGTTGCTGAAGGCTAAAGTTTAAAGTCAATAGCCTCTCACAATTTCATCTTTTTAGTTGATCAAATTTCATTATTGTTTATAACAATACTTTTTAATTATTTTTACTGTCGTTAGACTCTAAAAGTGAACACTTGCGTTTATTTTATTTTTTGTGTAAATATCCTTGCATTTTTTCTTTCTCTTTCATCATTTCATCTCCTTGAATAGCTTTTATAGACTTTCAATACATGTTCGAGTAAAACGACAATAGGCAGATTAAGATTCCCGTTTTTTCTTCCCGCAAACGGCATACGCGACCACGTTTTCATCGTTTCCCTACATTTCACTTTACCTTTTGCAAACGAAAGAGGTGGTATAAAGGAGTGTTTATATAATGACGAAAGAAACCAATGAGAACAAGGTGGGCAGGAAACGAAAAAAAAAACAATCAAAAGACAAAAGAATGGGCTGGTTGAAAGCATGGTTGATTAACTAGTTTAGATTTGATTTATTTTTAAATCTTGATTAAAGAAAGTTTTGTTATACATTTAACGATAAAAACTAGCGATAACTGACGTTTCGATGTCGTTAACATAATTTTCAAAGTGAAACAGAAAGTCAGTTCAAATGAATGAATAATTTTGTCTAAAGAACTGAACACTCTAAATCAACCTTGAACTGACTTTAAATTATTCAAACTCTTTCTGTTTTACTTTGAAAATGATGTGAGCGACATTGAAACATCAGTTGTTATCGCTAAGTTTACCTGATGAGCCCAAAATAAACAACAATTAGTCAGTGTCCATTAGTCGAGGTCAGTAATGGGAAACATTGTAAGAGTCAGTGTGGCTAGAACACACTGACTGTAATAGAAAATGACGATAAAAGTTTAAAATTCTTCTAAGGATGAAAAGTACAAGTACTCAGCCAGTCTACTGACAATCGAAAAAAGCAGATATTAGAGATACAATTTGGATCAGTTTCTATACATTTAAGGTGCGAACATACGGTGCAACATTGCACGCAACAAATTTGAAACGGGGTGACACACGTTGCAAACAAATCACGCAACATCGCTTGTCAGCACGCTATGCCAAGGTGGTCAGCGGTTATAAATTTGTTGCAAGCCGATTGGTTCGAAATTTCAAATGTTACACGCAATGTTGCAGCCATGTTCACACAATGAAATTCGTTGCGCGCAATGTTGCGTGTAACATGTTTCAGGGGTAGACACGCTGCAACAGTCCTGTTGTGTGCAATGTTGCGTGCATGCTGCACCGTGTGTCTTAATTAAGCTTTATAATGTCTTGACCCAAATGCCTCGAATTGAAACATTTATTGTTTGAATTAATGGAGTGTAACTCAAGCATGCACTATTATAATTCTTTAATTTTGTTTTATATTTAATAGCCCACTTCAAGATATGCTTCTTTGCGTTTGTTTTTGGGCACGCGCATACTGGCAGATCGCGTGCAGTATGCATGTGCAGAAAAACAAACGAACAAAATAAATGATTCTAAAAATAGCATCAAAGATTCTAAAAATAGCATCAAAGATCCTAAAAATAGCATCAAAGATCCTAAAAATAGCATCAAAGATTCTAAAAATAGCATGAGAGTGCTCATGATGGGGCGCGGGGATTCCTTCATTTAGTTCATATTTTCTCGTTGGTGATTACAATTAAATGTTAAACTAAATTCTTTCTCTCTTCATGAATCATGTGAGTATTTATGCATAAAGCCTGACATCGAAGCCTTTGTGTGTGACAAGCGAAGCCTATCTCGAAAGTGGGCTATTAATTTAGATAATAAAACATTAATTAATCATAAACGAAATTTAAGTAATTTTTGCTTTACGTTGTTTATATTTCGATAATTTTTTAAAATTTCAAACTAAAAATTGACATTTAACTAAAATCAAAATAAATTACGAATACTGATGTTTTCCTTTGAACTTATGTTTCAATAAATGATAGCTTATTAGGCACATGCATATACAGTATATCTAATTTATACATTTCAGAACTTAGCATATTATCTTTCCTTCCTAAGTACATTTAAATCTAATAGTCTAATAGTCTAGAGTAATTTTATTTAACCCGTGAACAAAGTAGAGTACAAACAATATAACTGTGAAACTTTAGTAATACGAAATAGCACAATTTCATGCATAATTCCATTGTTTTCTATTGTTTAATGAGCACTATTTAGTAATTACTGTTTCACGGATTGTTTGCTCTCTAGTATGCATAATAGCTAGTAATTAACTCTAAACCCATTGTAATTCTATTTTTTTGATTCTGTATAACCTTCAAGCCCAGGAAATATGCTTTAATTTTTCAGCAATATTTCATTACACTCTCAACCCTAGCTCTAACACCCTAAGAGTTACACCCAGTTATTTTTATTTTCAAACACCTTGGTTACAATATAGTTATCATTAGTTTTGAACAGTAATATAAGCACCGGCCTCTATTACATAGACAGTTGATTGCTGAACATTCTCATGATGAAATATGCACCCACTCACACCATACATACAAGCCAACTGGACCCTAATCTCTCATTTTTAGTTTTAATAAAGGTAGAGTTTTTAATTAGTACATGTTTTGATGTCATCACACTTGCAATGTCACAGTGTTATTGACAACCTGCACATTTATATTTTTTAATTTTTGGAACAATTTTGAGGTGAAAAACTCCTAATGTTAAACTTGGGTCTTTTTTTTTTTTTACTATAAATCACACATTTCAAGGCCATGCTATAAGCTAGACATTAAAGAGACAAGTGGTTTCCGTAGGGTGAAGAAGAAACATCATTAAAAGTAAAAAATTAAGAGTACTTGCAGTGAGACAGGTCAGGACTAGATTCTTGAATCTTGCTACCTAAGAACTTGGTCTGCTCTAGATATATTAAATGTCCAATCAATCAATGACTACCACTAGCCATTATTCAATAAGGGAAATGGAGAACCTCCCTATGATTATGAAGTTGTATACCATCAAACAATACAAACTTGTGTCTTCATCTTTAGACTAGTTAATGGAACCTTAATGACATGATCTTCAATCAATGTTTAATCAATACGGCACATTCTTCCTCTTCTTTGTCTTCTCTGGCATTTTCATTTTCATCACTCCACTTGATATACTTCAGCAGCCTCTTTTCCCAAGTAGCCTTTTCAACATTGCTGGTAAAATCCAAAAATGTCTTGTTCTTGATCTCTTTGGGTAGTCTGTTTTTCTTTATATCTGGATCTATGCACAAGATTATTAAGGGATTTGTTCCATGTTCCTCCAATGATCTATGCACAGCATAATCTAACTCAGCTCTGCAGTACTTGCTCTTCATGTAGTTGTTGGACATCACCACTATCACCACCCTACTCCTATATACACTATTCACCATGTTTTCGTGTATGGCAACACCTGGCTCAAAGTTACGGTAATGAATGCAGAGATCAATGCCATTCTTTTCTAATAATGGCAGCAAGTTTTTTTCAACCCAGTTAAAGTCTTGACTGTTGTATGTTACGAATGCGCCATACTTGAACGGACCTTTAGGAATTTCTGCAGAAAAAGTCCAGTATAACAAAAGGCAAATCAACTTCAAGATGCTAGTATGCATACACACTGAAACAATGTGGAATATTTACAATCTGTGTATTACCACACCCTGCATTGTTCCCATGGTGTGTATCCCCATGTAACATATACAGCAGGTATACAGGATGTATGGTGTGTATTCCCCATGTAGCATGTACAGCAGGTATACAGGATGTATGGTGTGTATTCCCCATGTAACATGTACAACAGGTATACAGTATGTATGGTGCGTATTCCCCATGTGACATGTACAGCAGGTATACAGGATGTATGGTGTGTATTCCCCATGTAACATGTACAGCAGGTATGTAGGATGTATGGTGCGTATTCCCCATGTAACATGTACAGCAGGTATATACAGGATGTATGGTGTGTATTCCCCATGTAACATGTACAGCAGGTATGTAGTATGTATGGTGTGTATTCCCCATGTAACATGTACAGCAGGTATGTAGTATGTATGGTGTGTATTCCCCATGTAACATGTACAGCAGGTATGTAGTATGTATGGTGTGTATTCCCCATGTAACATGTACAGCAGGTATGTAGTATGTATGGTGTGTATTCCCCATGTAACATGTACAGCAGGTATGTAGTATGTATGGTGTGTATTCCCCATGTGACATGTACAGCAGGTATACAGTGTATCGTGTGTATTCCCCATGTGACATGTACAGCAAGTATACAGGATGTATCGTGTGTATTCCTCATGTAACATGTACAGCAGGTATACAGGATGTATGGTGTGTATTCCCCATGTGTCATGTACAGCAGGTATACAGGATGTATGAAAATAAATAAAAATAAAATAAGATAAATTGAATTTATTTAACGAGGGTGACATCACATTACTGGTAACCCAGTAGTTTCSATTATGGCCCTCCTACAATAATAAACTGAAATGAAATGATCGAAGAAACATGAATTGTGTAAAGAATCCCAAGCATGGTCGAGAAACTGAATCTGAACTAATCAGGAATCAGGACAAATACAGTCTAGCAGCTAGATAGTGGCCACAGCAGGACTCGAACCCCGCACCACTGGATTGCGAGACCGATGCTATGACCACTCGACCATGCTGCCTCCACGAATGTATGGTGTGTTGTGTATGGTGTGTATTCCTCATGTAACATGTACAGGGATGTATGTTATCTATTCCCCAGGATGCATGTATGGCATATATGCATGGTGGATGTTCATCCCCCCAAGAAAGAAAAGAAATGAATGAAAGAAATGTTTCACTGTGCCATTCAAAAATATCTACACTTAATGGCCATGAGTGATATTATGATAATAAAGAAACTTACAAACTTACCTGGATAGTTTATTTTGGTTTTCTTCTTAGTCAAATATAAAATTACAATCAAAATGGCAGTAATGAGCAATATGACTCCAACAATAAGACCAGCTAACTCCTTTGTTGTAAGTATTGTTTCCTTTGTGTCTCCACTTTGTCTTTTTTCTAAAAAATAGAGAATAGAAAGCTTTATTCAAAATTAAGTAAGGACTTTTCAGCTGAATTACTTTGCTTTTTTTTTGACTTAAAAGTTAACATGTTTTCTGTCTACAATAACCAGCTACTTTTATTTAACATATTATTAGTTTTTTACCAGTCCCATTATTTGTTTAGACATGTGTGCCATACAGTAGTGTTGAGCACTTTTTCCTAATCAATAATGAACCAAGCTCAATCATTTTAAGCATGCATTAAAAATGTATTTTACAATCCCCATCATTGTGATATTAATAAATAATAAATTATTATTGATAACACTGTGAATGGGGATTGTAATACATATTTTTAATGCATACTCATTATATCAAGCACTGAGAGGAAAACCTGTGGAATTCTAAAGCACTTGTATTGTACATTTGTGTACACTTGTAGTATACATTCCTCCACTCATTAACACAATTGCTGCTACTAATACTAAAATATATTATATGCTACTGGGGCAAACACTAAGCAATAGAAAACTTGAAAGTGAAATATTGTTAAATGTATGAATAAAATATAGCTCCATGCAGCTTTAACTTTTAATTTTGAATCCACAAGGAAAGGTTTTGAAAATCAATAGGACTTTTCTTAACAATCAATATCCAAATATAAATAAATAATTAAATAGTTATGAAGCTTACCTCTCCTTTTGATGACCAATAAAGTGGTTTGCTCACTAGTTTCATCATTGATGAATACTCTACAAGTATAGTTTCCAGCATCTTGGAGGGATGTTTGGTTTATCAGCAGGCTCATCCTCATTGTTTTACTAGACCCTTCATAATTGACCTCAGCATGTAAACGGCTGCTATTTTCAATTTGCTCCTTTGTTATCTCTTTTCCATTAAACAACCATGCTGCATCTGCTTCCAATTCTATAACATTCTTACCATTACAGACAAATATGTTTGCCTCGCCAATGTATGAAGAAATGATAGACTTCTCAGCTGTTATTACTGGATGTTCAAATCGATCTGCCAAAAAAACAGCAAATTGTGTCAAAATGGCAACATTATGCCTCTCACACTTGAACCAAATTTTCAGAATGTTCTAACTTTGTAACCTTGTAAAACAATTTGATACATGTTCGCAACAATCGAATACAAATTTATTGGGGTCGGACTCTGATCAAACAATCCCTATGCAAATGTAAACATGACATTAATGTGTAGATGTTTCCAAGACCTCAGGAGAAGGTTGGGGAAAGGGTGAAGGCATACGTGAATCACTTGAAGAATTACTAATGATTGTTGTGGTACTGCCATTTGAGGCAGAATGGACGGCACAAATGGTTGTTGTGCACGTGGTACTGCTATTTTGTCTTGCACACATTGTCTCCTGAATAGTGACCCAGTTTCATATTGATCACTGAGTCCATCCCAATTGTAATGATTTTAGTGATATTGTTGTTCTAATTCATGTTTTAATGGCTAGATGTGGCTTGCTAAGCTTCACTTGAGGACGTGAACCGCAGGCACTCTCAAACATATATTTCCCAGTAACTAAGATCTTTTTCAAGGAAAAAAAGGTTTTGTTTGTGGTACGTGGAAATTCTTGCTTGAAAGCAGCACTTTAGCACCTAATTGAAGATTTGTTATGCAACGTTGACAGGATTTTGACAGTTTCTTGACTTCTCTGAACAAATTTGTTTCGAATTGGTTCAAGTGCGACCCAGGCCATTACTGAATTCTAATGATCTGAATTATTGAATTCTAACTGATCAGTTGTGCTCTACTGGTCTGCAATCAACTGATAAGTTGCACTTTACTGGTCTGCAATCAACTAATTGCTTGCATTTTTACCTAAAAMTCAAATAAACATGATAATGATAATTAATCAAATACCTAAAACACGGACTGTAATGTTATGACTGTCCTTTCCATACTTATTGCTTGCTTCACAAGTATACTTCCCCTGCTTGTCTTTCCCTACAGGTGACAACCTGAGAGTTTTACCATTATTTATTGCAGGAAGAAAACTAAATCCATTCATTTGCTTTATTTCTTTCCCATCCTTCAACCATATATAGGTGATAATTTTTGATCCTGTTGCATGACATCGTAGATCCAAAACAGGATCACCATCTTGAGGCCACTGAGGTGAACGAGTAAATAGCTCTGGCTCACCAGATTTAAAGATCATTGGCTTTCCTGGGGAAAGAATTGTGTTACCGAAAATCAGTGCATAACTCATTGAAACAAAAGAACTGAGAAAGGCTTTTATTTAAACAGGGTATCCCATTCAGCTACAAGGCAGATATCTAATTTGTTATTTATTGGTTGAAAAATAAATAAAAAATTGGTTATCCAAATGTTCTTGAATATGAATTGTTTTAGTGAATCAAGTGAAAAACTTGATTTCAAAATCGATCAGTCTTCCCTCAATAACACAATGTGAAATCTCTATATAAACTAATTTTGTGCAATTACATTAGAAGGTAGAGCTAAATAAAGTAATGTATTCCTTTTAACAACTATATTCAACAATGAACAAAATTATCTATGAAAAAATAACAAAAATGTTTATTTGATTTGCCAATCAAAGGTTGATTGAAGCTGCTTTTTCCAGAAAGTAAATTAACAGAGTGTTCATATCACAGTACAGAGACATAAGCAGCCATTTTACATTGCAAGAGCATGAGTGCTGCTTGAACAATGGAAATGCACCGTGCAACCATAAAAGTTAATAATTGCTGCGCTGCGTCATTCGTACGGGTACTGATCAATATGTAGTTTAATTTTTCATGGCATACATTCCTTGGACTTAGTATTTAAGAAACTTAATAATAATGTAATAATATAATATATTTAATATATATGTATATAATTATATATGTATATATAATATATGGATATTAAAGTTCTAAACTGATTTTCACATTGTATATTTCACATGCTCGCGATACCTGGCCCATTGACTTTCATATGCATGTGAAAATTTTACTTTGAAACATGAAATTCCATTTCACATGCTTAATGCTATTGATAGATTACTTTTACATACATGTGATATCTGTGATCTGATTTTCACATGGTTTTTCACATGGTTAGAATAGCAATTTAAGTTTTCACATAAATGTGAAAATATAAATTGAATTTTCACGTCCAGTTTCATATGTTCTTTATACATTTCCCTTTTTTCACATGCATGTGAAACTTTCCATTACGATTTCACATGCCATTTCACACACTGAGAAAATTCACATGATAATTTTCACTTTTCACATCTATTTCATATGGTTTTCACATCTATTTCACATACTCCTTTCCAGTAGTGATATGTCTCTATCCTCTGATATAAACACAGTAATTAATTAATCAGCACACATGCTATATCTCATATTGTACATGAAAAGAAAAGATTGTTAAAGTGACATTCTTTGGGGGATAAATAAATAAATACCTTTGACATTTACAAACACAGCGTCATCTTCTACACGATCCTTATATTTTGCAGCACACTTATAATAACCAGCATCCGATCGACTAATGCTTGTGATGGTCTTAACAGCCCAGTTATTAGAGGATAAGGTTGAATTTATGTCCTTTCTATCCTTTTTCCAATAGATTGATTCTAATGGCCCTCCACCATTAGTGGTAGCAGTACAATTCAAAGTCAAGGATTCATTTATATTCCGGTATATATTAACACCTTCTTTAACAATCTGTACTTGAAGATCAGCTTTAACTAGAGAGTCAAATGAAAAATAAATTATGAAAAAGTATTAATTTGATTCAATGATCCTTATCCTTTTAAAATCTTTGTAATACACAAATTGTGAATCACAATTGAAAAAGAAGAGTTATATAGGCTGTGGGGCAATTATTGGCCTGACCTGATTACAACCATTGCATTAACAACGAAGTCATGCAGGCATTCAAGAAGATTTGATTTTATAAGTTGAAAACTGTGTGAAACGAATGTTATAATATCTCTTTGGATAACTGCTAAAAAGGGTCACCTTTCCCTACAGTANCCAAACCTGAAAATATAAAAAAATAGAATGTCTAGATTTGAAATTGGGGCCTTTTTATTGGCTTCCTCTACCCCAGGAATAAAATCACAAATTCTTCCAATAAATAGTTTATCAAATATTCCGAGATTTGTATAGGAAATCGCACGATCTCAAGTACAATTTGGAAATTAATAGACACGAGTAATGCTTTGTAAGTTCTTGTAATTGCACGAGCCTTTAGGCGAGTACAATTAAAGAACTTTCAAAACATTACGAGTCTATTAATTCCAAATTGTACGAGAAGATCGTGCGATTTTTTGTTTATAGTTCACTCAACAAAATTTCAGTAAAAAAATGCGAAGCGACGCCGTTCATCTTTGTCTATTTGGCGGCCGATTTTCAATCCATCGCGCAACTGAAATGCATTAAAAACATTAGTTTTTACGGCCTTAAAATTTTATTTATATGTTTTTTAAGTACAAAATGATAGAAAATAATTGTTTTGACATTGTTTTGGCCGTGTTGCCATAGCGACTTAATTCGGTACTCCTACGGAGTACAATTAACGCTATAATTGTACTGCTCTCGACCAATCAGATTCGAGTAATTTTGTTGAGTGTACTATAAGATTTGAAATTTGGGACCTTCCCATGCAGCCCATTGGCATCTTCCCACCTCTCTGATCTACATCTCATCCCCAATAAAAAGATAAATAGAACTAACAGTATATTGGAAAAAATTGATTACCAATATTTAAATATGACAAAGAGTGTGGTATTTTGTAATTATTCTCAACAGATGGCAGGTGGTTCACATACCAAATGAGGATGTCATGCTTCCAGGAATTTCAGTTTTGCTTTCCCTATCTTCCAAGAATTCTTATCTACATACCGCACCTTTTTCTCTTCAGGGAAATTCCCTTGGAGTACAACAATATCTTATGGACTTACTGAATTTCTTTCGTTATATGTTCTTAAATTCAGTATTTTTCCTACTAGCTGGGTAATAAAATAATAAAATATGACTTTGTTTTACTGTTTGTTTAAGACGTGTAAAGCCCCGAGCCGAAATAAATTCTCTTGTAGATAAACGAATTCCAATCATATGTTTTTTTAAATATGGGTTTTCGACAATTTTGAACCTACCTACAAAAGTTAACACAAAGGGATTTTATTCAAGTAAAACTTTGGTCTAAAACTATATACAATTAACTTGTTTAATAACAAAAAGAAGTGACCAAACTTTGCGAGACAGCTAACGTATCAAACGTTGTCTTTCGAATTTAATTAGGTGCAAGATAAGCTTATCTTTGACGAAATATTCATTAGCAAAGTATAAAGACATTTTGAAGCCGTATAAGATACTAAAAGGAAGGAAGGAGTTAGAAAATAAGTCAAATTCATGTGTTGAATTAATTGCATTCTATAGAAGAGTTTGTGAAGACACTGAGGTTCAAGATGTCAAGTCTAGCTATGTCAGTCTTTTGTTCATACTATATTGAAGTGTGAATGAAAATGAACGCTAAAAGTTATTCGCTTTCGGTCTTACTTACCTGATAAAAGTGAAACAGCAAGTAGAAGAAAACAAGTAAGCTTATACTCCATTGCGTACAGCATAATGTCCGAGTGCACGACCACTATCAAGTAGAACCGGAAGTCAAATTACAAACTGTATAGACACCGTATGTCCTCGCTAAAATGTACAATATAAAAAATTTAAGTAGTCCACAGTCTTTGTCATAGAGAAAGAATAGAATTACATAGGTAAAACCAATGAAATGCTGCTTTCGGGCATGAAGATGGATCTGATTGGCTTAAAATACAAGACGTATGCGTAGGTTTCAAAGAACAAAATTTCTACTAAAAGTCGAAAATTTGCAACCGAGGCCACAGGAAGCCCAATTTAGATTAAAGTAAATGGTGAAAATATTATATCGGAAAAGCCTAATAATTTTTTTTTAAATTCAAGGTCAAGATAATGACCTCCGTAAGGTCCGAAAGAGTAAAAATGAAGAAATAGAAAACGCGCGCGCGTGTTGTGTGCTGTCATAAAGCACGCGGGGGTTGGCAGAACACGAGAGAAGTGTTAGGAGAAGCACGACGCGCGGAGTGCTTCTGGACACTTCTCGAGTGTTCTGCCAATCCCCAAGTGCTTTATGACTGCACACATCACAGCAAGCAAGTTTTTTTTTTCTTTTATAAAATACAAATTACATTATAAAATAACTGTTAAGAATGTCGCGTTCTGATTGGTTTGGAGCGCGTGCTTYATGGAGAACACATTGCACGCGCGCGCACTTTCCGTTGCGTTATTCCTATCTGTTATTGTAATTTATGCACCCCCCTAGCTACGGGCCTGCCTTTTAACTCCTCTCTCGCCCATATCCTTTGTATCCTTTGTGGCATCCCAGATTTCAAACAATTTGGGTAAGAGTTGTAGTGACTTCAATGTGAGTGAAAAATGTTAAGTTCCCGACGAGAAAAATGCCTTCAAAAGCAGTAAAAAGTTGGAATTAAACTATCATGTATTTTCATATTGCTTGTTAATGTCGTGTAACGTTCGTAATCAGATGACGCAAAGGCCGGTTTAGACGGTACGATTTTCGCCTACAACTATCGTACAACACGCTCGCGCCATTCTACAACTCGAGTCTTAGCGTGTACGTAAATCAAGCCTACAACTCGCCTACGACAGACGCGAGCGCGTTGTATACGATAGTTGTAGGCGAAAATCGTTCCGTCTAAACCGGCCTTAAAATAACTCGTTTTTACGCTTCGCGTATCCACGACTTAAAAAGCGTGCACGCCTCTGTTAAGCCATATATGCAGTTCACTTTATCCGTAGCCGGTTACAATGTAATTCAGTTTATATTCATAAAATGGTAAATTATACACCGTGAAAAGATATGAAAAAACTTACTGACGTTTCGTACGCTAGTCCTTCGTCGGAGGACTAGCGTCCGAAACGTCAGTAAGTTTTTTCATCTTTTCACGGTGTACAATTTACCATTTTATCATTACTGTTTCATTAGAAACACCGAAGCATCTCACACTAGTTTTTAGCTAGTTATCTCTTTTCTATTCATAAAATGGTTCAGAATGGAAAATACAGAACATTGACTGACATGAAAGAAAAATCAAAATTTAAGTATACTGTAATCATAGTGAAACAATGATTTGATTTGGGTACATGTCTAGTCAACTTATTTTCGAATTTACACAAATTCAGAAGCTAATAAATAGATGTAGTTATGGACTTTTGACACTATATTGGTAATCGAGTTACGAGCCGGAACTAGCGCATACTTTGTAGGCTTTGACATGCATGTGTTCCGTAATTTTACTTTCGTCTTAGAAATCTTTAAAAAATTAAATCAATCACTTTACTTTCATCTTAAAGATACATCAGCCAAAAACATAAAAAGCTTAAATATTACACTCTTAGCTCCAGTCTGCGGATACAGAGAGGTCATAGCTTATGCAAAAGAGGTTATATAAATCGAAACATATAGAAAAATGAAATTATTGCACGTGAATTCAGGATAGAAAGCTCTTTCAATTCCATGTCCCACACCCTAGAAGATCCAGTAATTTCACATCACTTTGATTGATTGTGATTAATAAAGAACCGGATGAAACTACTCTTTAAGGAGGTCCGTTAGAAATTAGAAAGAAGAGGAAATTTCCCATACTGTATAGTTACATCACTGACAATCAAGGCTTATAAATAGCAGTCTAATTCTTGGAAATAGCCGTTAGAAAAAAAAACAGGTTGAATCGCAAGAACCGAGATCTTAACGAGATTTGGTGGTGAAGACAAAGAAACCGTTTTCTTGGGAAAATGTAAGTAATCAATCTGAGTAAATGATGCAATGTGATAAATAATTTTTAAATTTAATATATTTTCAGGATGTATATTTGTATTGTTATTTGTATGATATCAATTATGTTAGTCTTTTGATTTTGTTACCTAATTTCTTTGCATGTTTTTTGGACCTCAATTAAGCTTGGAGGTATTGCTTTGCCATTTCAGATCTAGACCAATTGACAATAAAATTGTACCATACATATGAATGTGTCTTCTTATGCGCAAACAATACTCTAGAGCATGACACGTGTACTTACAGAAGAAAGATGCCTGGACCATTTTTCTTCTGTATGTATGGAGGAGGGAAGGAGGTTAATCTATTCCATACCCTCCCCCTCCCCCCGAGTTTTCGATAGTAACATCTACCGTCTATTTTTCTTCAGATGGGTAAAGGACTGTTGTGTCACATATTTTCGATCTACAAGCAATACTTTGGGTATGAGAATGGGAATCTGTTACAAGTCAATTCAAACAGTAAGCTTTTCTTCGATGGAACTGACAATTTACCAAGTACATGTGAGTATCGCACTCTTTTCTTTTCTTTTCTTTTTTTTTACTTGAAAAACTTACGGTCGATTCCATGATATGTTGAAGTAGAGTTTTGACACTAAAAGCGTGCCTTTATCAAGCTAAGACACCCTTTGGACTCTTGGCTCGCGAGAGCGACGAAACTTCACTCGACGATCAATAATACTAATCATGAGCACGGAAGTGGGACAAACGTCCCCAAACTATAAAATTTTCGTTTCAACTTTTATTTATTATTGTCTGACAAGAAAGTCCAAAATGTATGCAAAAATATATGTGAGACAAAGAGGCTCTCTTGTTTCTAATGTGATGAGACGCTCTGCTCGCCTCTGCTTTGAAATATACGAATTAGTTGCTCTTTCGGGTGAAAATTTACCTAATGAGAATGAAATGAAAGAAAAAGTTGCAATCGATTCTTTCCTTTTCGTTTACAACAAAAGAACGAGAAGAATTGAATATTTGGTTAACATGAACATGTTTAACGTTTCTGTTGTTTATTTTGATTTTTTTGTTCAGTTGTTTATTCTACTGATTTCAGACTTCATCAAAACCAATTCAGGCACAACTTCTACATTTCACGTGATTCAAGATGGCACCAGCTATTACGTCAATGAGACGCATGACAGTATATCCCTCAAGGTATATGGACAGTTGTGCTCTCGTGTGCTTATTTTTAAGGGTTTAAGCAGCATTCGTTTGTTAGCCCCGCATAACCAAGCAAAGCTACCTACGGCTACCTCTGGTATTTTAGCTAAGTCTCTCAGCCAATTTACAGTTTTCGATGAGGGGAACTTTTGTCGAAGGCCCATCTTTCACTCCTTCACTCTGACTTGTGCATGGGGACTTTTCCTTATAGAAAGTCTTGTCTAACACAGGCAAACAGGCAGTTCAATTCAAGGCTTATCAATTATTCTTTACGCCTCTTTCCTATCTTTTCCTTTTGAATTTCTGAGATCCGCCCATCGTTTAAGACCTGAGACAGATTTAAAGTTACGGCACCACCATGGCTTTCCAATAATTTCTCCTGCCTTTCGATTTCAGCCTGATAGTCCAGGAACTACATTTAAAGTCAAAAGCATTGCAAGATGCAATCCCTTCGTTTCAATTCAATCCACCAAATCTAACCGATACATGACCACTGATGAAGATGGGCGTCTCCAGATGCAGAATATTGAAGATGCAAGTAAAAACCTGAAGGCGTGGTTCAGAATAGGAAGAATAGATACTACAGATGAGGTGGATGGACAGCCAAGCCATGGATTAATCCATCTCATACCGGTGAGTGACCATAACAACAATGGCTCCCACTGCTTTGCCGCTATGAAAAGGAGCAAGACATTTGATGAAATGGATACTGCTATAGAGGAGCTGAAAAATAAGAAGCGTATGTTTGTAAGAGAGTTTTATTTGCCTTCTTGGAACGCCGTTTCTTTAGTAAACCTCTACGATTATATGTACAATCTGCTTAATAATTATTTATCTAGAAGCAGGTAAAAAACGTACGATTGTAATATGTTACACCAATATTTACGTACGTACTCAGTGGCGGATCTAGGGGTGGGTTTTGGGGGTTGCAACCCCCCCCCCCCCCCCCCCCCCCCCCCCCCCCCCCCCAGCCATCGTGATTTATTATTATTATCATTATTTTCATGACAACACCAACAGCATCGCGAGTTTTATTAAAACAGGGGTGCCGAACACATTTCGCTCGCTTCTTTTTCTAAACGACGTGTGTGGGACCTGAAACAACCATGCTCGCCTGCAGCAAATAATCATTATCATAAGACTACTTCCGTTTGGGAACCCTGTGCTACTTTCCCGCCAAACAAGTACCTCAATCAATGCTACAACCCCCCCTTTGAAAAAATCCTGGATCCGCCCCTGGTACTGTATTAAATTAATACAAGCTAACTTCGCAAGATTTTCTTGATGTTATAATTAGGTAGATACGCGAGAGAACGCGAAAACATCACGACAATGTACTAAACGAAGCTTCGACCAACCATATAAACGGTTGTAAATAAACGATAAGTAGTAACAGTTGATGGATTTGTTGTCAAAAATAAATAAATTAATTAATAAAAACTGAGCCCTTTGGGCTTAAACTAAGCTGATAATGGCTGATTGATTATCTCTGATCTGTTCCTTATTTCGCTTTGTTGTTACACAGTTTAGAAACCCGTCTTAATTACGGCCAGGAACACTGACAAGGTTTGGGAAATCCCTTTCGTGTCCCCTGGATTTATCGGTTAATCCGACAATCGTTTTATGAAAAACACAACACTTGTTATGATTGGGACAAATCTAACAATATTTATCATATATAAGGTTAGCCTCGTCCCCAGGCTACCCCCGCTTCAGAGCTAGAATCAAATCACAATCGTGACGTCATGCCGATAAGAACAGAGACGAACAAAGGCTAGTCCAGAACTGGACCCACTTTTATTTCTGTTAATGTTTATTCTACAAATCAACGTGCGCGGGCGTACAAAGATACATGGGAACGAAATAAAACGAAGAGCCAGACTGGTCTCACGTATAGCGCGCTAAAAGGGCGCCCTTTACCCTCTCAGACTATCAGTCCTTCTTGTTACGGGTATTGAAAGCAAAAGCAACACAGAACAGAGAGTGAACCGCTCTAGCTCTGAAGGCCACGCACTCTAGTGCAACTTGGCTACGCCTACTCCTAGATAACAATCACGAAAATTATAAAATAACTGTTTTATGAGAGCACACAGCACACGCGCGCACTTTCATTTTGCGTCATTCTATCTAGGATAACGGTTATCGTAATTTATTTTTTATAAAAGAAATATAAAACTCGATTGCTGTGCATGTGCAGTCATAAAACACTTGGGAATTGGCAGAAAAGTCGTGAAATACCCCGCTACGCGTCGTGCTTCTCCTAACACTTCTCTCGTGTTCTGCCAACCCCCGCGTGTTTTATTTAACAAATAAAACGGCTTTTTCCGTGCTTCGTCTAGTAATAAAGCACGCAGGAAGTGACGTAAGCACGAAAGAACGTCTTGAGGGCTTACAGCGCTTCCTAAGTGCTTTATTACTGAACGGAGCACGGAAAAAAGCTGTTTTATTCGTTTTATTATATAGTTACTAATTTTATTTCGGTATTGAATTTATGCAAAAAGGAAGACGGTCGCAGGATCTAGCAGCATTTCGCGCGCGGATGGCGTCAGCACTGTGCTCCGTTTACTAATAGAGCACAGTTTCCTACCAATCAGCGCGACCGTATTATCCTAACTATATAATAAAACTGCACACAGCACGGGCGCGCATTTTCTATTTCTTCTTGATTACACATTTTGATGGATTTGATTTGGTAGAGTGCGCCAACCCTAATAGTTGAATTGTAAAATATTTCTATGTGATTTGAGCGATGCATCTTCGAGATATCATCAAGGTTTATACCTCCAATATGCTAATGAATATGATGTTATATGAGGCATTGTTAAATACACAAAATGATTCTGAAGATTCATTAATTCATGAATAAATGAATCAATAAAGTGCTTTGGGTTTCCTGTGTTGAGATTTGAAACAAGACGCCAATGATAAATAAGTCAACACTAGTAAATTATTACTTTGGGTTTCCTGTGTTGAGCTTTGGTAGCTTGATAGCAGATTAATGTAAGTAATTCGAGAGCAGCTTAAAAGTGTAACGCACGTATTAGTGTAACGCACGCCCTAGTTACCATTTTCTAGGGCTTGCGTTACACTGATACGTTACGTTAATCTGCTATCAAGTTACTGGTAGTACGATTACCGGAAATTCAACGTATCAACGTCTTGTTTCAAATCTCAACACAGGAAACCCAAAGCACTTTATTGATTCATTTATTCATGTACAAATCCCAAAGCCGGGCTCCCTGTGCTCGATGCAAGGTACAATGTCTTTCATATCGGATACATAGTACTTTTACCCCTAGAAGAGCAGTTTTCGTATGACCGTTTTAAAAAATACTAGTCAACGTATAATAGTCAAATAGACACAAAAGAAAACGTTGGAATTAGTATCTACTAAAAAATATTAGTCTAATTTGTATTTAACGGGTTAAATGACTTCACTCTATCTTTTAGTTTCTATCTTACTGTCACAAGGGGAAGTGGGGGAGTGTTACTTCCCTTTCGGACAAATAAGATTTCTTCATCCTTTTTGTGGGTCTTCTGTTCTCCTTTGCGAGTACAACTGAGCTAACTGCAACTGTAACTCCAACTGCAACTGTAACTCCAGCTCCAACTGTAACTAACTGTGACTCCAATTAACTTCAACTCTGACTCCAGCTGTAACTGTAACTGCAACTGCAACTTCAACTTCAACTAACTGAATTTTGTGCTATATGCACTTAAATAGTATTGGTAAAATTAAAGGGGCACTTGGATGAAAACGCCCCAATTTTTCAAAGTCCGAATAATTGGGTTTCCTGTGTTGTGATCGGTTTCCTATTACATTAGCTGTAATCAGATCTGTGCTGTGATCAGATCGGCGCTGTAAACTGATAGCCGATTAAATTCAAGTCAATACCCGTTGGTAACGCACTCTCTGCTAGAAAGTGCGTTACACACCACAGGCAACCCATAAGAAACAAAAACAAGATTAGTGAAAATTTTAGTCTGGGAGCCACTTGCAGTTGAGATATTTTGGGTTAAAAGAGAAAAGAACAATAGGGTTGAGTAAATGACGTCATTTACTTACAATTTAGATACTGAATAAAATTGATAATTTTTATCTGAGACATTTTACTGTGAAAAAAATATGTTGCTTGGTTACGATTGGGGCCATATAGATACGTTTAATTAAGTTTTTAAAGTCATTTCCAATTTTTATCCATTTCCATCCAAGTACTCCTTTAATGAGATGACGTCAAGCAGAAGCTTCTTGATTGATATCTCTTACAATCATTTCTATTGGCTAGCTAAAATAAAGCATAATAATTAGCTAGCTCCCAATTCCTTAGGAGAAACTTTGAACTATCCTAAAATTATAATATTTACGTATATTATATGAAATTTTTTAGCAACTTAACAGTCACCAGATTACATCGTTACCTAGCAGGTACTAAAATAATATTTAGCAGTTAATCGAAATTAACAGAGATTTGTCTGCTTCAAAGTGGGGCTATCAGTCGATTACTGACAGCGCCCAGTTACTTAATATTCAGCAAGATTAGGACAAAATCCTTTCGTTGTTTTTTTTCCATCTACCGAAATGTCAGTCATCATTTACGACTTTTCATTATCGTTGACATTTCGGTTTCCCAAACATGACTTTAATTTAATTAAAAACATCTTCTTTTCGTTTTCTGATTCCTATCTTGTAATGTTTTTCCTATGCTCCCTATTCGGCCATCTAATCCAGATGTCTTTTCACAGACTCTCTGGCGTTCACTGAGGCACAAATGGTTTTTCTCTTATGAATTAATTAATATCGATAATTCTTTCTTTACATTACTCTTCAACTGTTCCATCGTTTACTGTTTTGCAACCGTTTTCTCCTTGGGTTCGGGAACCGACCAGTTCAAAATCGTTCCAATCTCATACGGTAGGTATGCTGGCTTTACACTCCCACTTGGGAACAGCTTATGAGCAACGCTTGTTTGGAAAAGTATGCAATTCCCAAATATGGACAGACTGTTGCGCAATTTTCAATGCCAATTTTTCACATCAGTATAATGCAAGATCAAAAACTAACAAAAATATTTTTCTTCCTCGTAAGAATCTAAACTATGGACAGCTTGATGTGCATTACGCAGCAGCCAGAAACTGGAATGACTTTCCCCTAGAAATAAAAAACTCATCATCATTTATGAATTCTCACTTATTTCTTTGTAATCCATAACAGTTAATTATCCAACTATTTGATGAAGGACTAACGTCCGAAACGTCCGGTTTCATTTTTACATACCATACGGTGTTACAAATTATCTATCTATCAACTGTTTTACTGAAAACACCGACGCAGTTTACACTAGTTTTCACTAGTTTTCCAAATATTTGTTAGAATTGCAAACTAGCGAATATATAAAACTAATAATCTATGGCATAGATGTATCACTCAAAATCACAACTGTAACTTCATACTAGTCTCAACTAGAGTTTGAATGGCCTAAACCGTCTTCGCACATCAAAATAAATAATAATAATAATAATAATAATAGTAATAATAATAATAGTAATAATAATAGTAATAATAATAATAATAAGGCACAGTTTGCCAAGTTGGTAAGATTGCGGAGAGAACTGTTGAAAAAAATACACGGAACTACGTGCAGGCACCAAAAAGAGTGCAAAAGCTCAAGTGTAAATCAGATTAACATAGTGTTTGACTTTCTCGCAGGACATCACGAACAGCTAAGAAAAGACCTAAGAACAATTACA
>NW_022261303.1:163151-175165 GCF_009602425.1 Actinia tenebrosa | reverse complement strand
TAGAAATTATCACTGGCAGAAGATCTTGTTTCATAGGAGTGAATATCTTTTATGTAAGTAAAGAGTTTGCTAATATTACTGGGAATACTGAATCATATCATGCTTGTTGCCATGCCGTGATCTTAAAGTGCTACTCTGACGAAAATCGCTCAAACTTGGATTCAGCTGAAACTTCCTAAGAATACTCTTTAAAGGTCCAATAATCACTGTATGAAGTGTTTTCTCGATATTCAGGACGAAAGTATGATATTTTTACGACTATTTTTTGGAGTCTGTGACGTTATTCACTCAACATCGAACATCGCTCCATACATTTCTTTGTAGTTTATGATCAAAATATCAGTAGTAGAGGGAGAAAGAAATATCCAAACACCCCAAAATATAAATTATAGTCACAAGTAATGTGAAATAAGCACATAAGCCACCCTTTGGGCTTCATAGGAATAAAATAAATTAAGGATTTATATACAAAGAAATATATGTAGCAATGTTCGATGTTAAGTGTATGACGTCACAGACTCCAAAAAAATAATCGTAAAAATATCATACTTTCGTACTGAATATCGAGAAAACACTTCATACAGTGATTATTGCACCTTTAAAGAGTATTTTTAGAAAGTTTCAGCTGAATCCAAGTTTGAGCGATTTTCGTCGTAGTAGCACTTTAAGGTGGAACCAAACTAATTCAGAGCGAATTTTGGACAGTTTTGTTCTCGCTCACTTCGCAAAACTATTGCGTCAATTTAATTGTATTTTTCATATAATGTGCTTGGATTATCCTAGATTCTAACAGTACATTTTATTTTAAGATTTTTTAAATGTTTAGCCTATTACGGCCGAAAATCAAACAGTGCTATTTTTAGTTTTTGGCTTTTTTCTCCTCATCCCCCGTTAGGATTTTTCTAAAATTTTCAGAATCTTATCATCTAGTACTATTGCAGCATGTGTATAAATTTGGATGAAAAGTCTTGGGCAAAAAAAGTTATGACGCCGCTTGAAAATTCGATCCAAAATTTGAAGCATATAAAACTTCGCACTTTAGAAACATTACCATTGAATGGATTGCCTTGAAGTCTTCACATACCTATCTCCAAGTATTGCGGATGAGACTTACGAAAAATCAGCATCAAATCTTAAAAACTCATTGAATAAATGTTTTTTTTTACTAATTGCCGTTGTAAACCTCAAATATTAGAGTTTTGCTAAAAATTACATTTTCGCCTTTTTTTTCAAAACGGCTCCAAGTTTTTTCTTTAAACTTCCTACATCAATAGACCAGAGCTTTATCTAAATGGTAGTGAAATTTATACAGCTCGTGCTATCCACATTTTGGAGGAAACATTTTTWAAAGTGATATGTACCTAAATAGATCAGAGAAAAAGCCTATGTTTTCATATCAGTTAAACGAACAAAGCTTACTTTCACTTAACCAATTGACATCAGATTTTTATTGACAATAAATTGCGTCATCACATTGTCAAAGTAGTGTGGATCCACGAGGCGTAGGCGTAACCAATCAGCGCGCAAGAAATTTGTAAGTTATTGTAAAAAAAAAAATTGTCCTTTTTGTTCATATTAACCTATTTATCTTAGCGATCGAAAGCACAAAGCTTAGCATAAGGCACAAATAGATTGTCCTTCAAGATGGCATCAACGTTCTATAAACACTATATGTCCGGCAAAACTATCCTGGCTAACATGATTATGAAGTGCCAAGCAATTCCAAAGGACATTTTATTTATTGATAATTTGTCTTGTAGTTAAACATAGGCATAATATACTCGGCTTTGAGTTTGTGACACAATATATTTTCGCGCCCGGCAGAGCTAGAGTGACTGCGGTCTTTCCTTTCAACGATTTTCGATTAGAAATCCATTTCCATCAGCCTCAGTTCCATGTACGATTCCTTCATGATACAACAAAATGGAAGGATAAAGAATACCAGGCTTGGCTTGTGAATAAATGGTGTGTTTTGTGAAAAAGGTTACATCCCGGGCGTAGAGTGCATCTCACGGCCCAAACATAGACCAAATTACATACATTTATTGTATTTTATGGGGTACTTCTCCGCCCGGGATATAGTCTTCCCCGCATATGTATCTTGGCTTCGCTTTGAAACACATTTGGAATTAAGCCATTCTTACAATTCCTTCTACTTGTAGTTTTAAAACAATCATAAAAAGTAGTTTCTGTATTACTGTAGTGTGAAAAACCAAGAGAGCATAAATAAGAGGTATCATCATATGACCCGTATCTGCCCTGGCTCGCGCTCTTAGAAAAACCTTCGGAAAAATGGCGTGAACAGGGCCGTACGGCTTTGAGCGAGGAGGGTCGTACGGATCCTTATCATATGACCCGTACGGCCCTGCTCGCGCGCTCTAATAAAACCATTGGAAAAAGTCACGTGATGGGAGCCGGACGGGTTGACGTAAGCGGGCCGGAAAAACCCGTCCGGCCCTGCTCGAATCCGCGCGCTTTCTTTTAATTTTTTTTTTATTTTTTTCGTGAGGGTCATATGATAAAATGCTTATTGACTGAAGTAAGGTCGAGCCGTACGGGAAAATATTTGGCTCTCGGTCATTTGTACGGACCTCGCTGCGCTCGGTCCGTACGGCATCACCTCGAGCCAAATATTTTCCCGTACGGCCCTCCCACTCAGTCAATAAGTACATAGAAACTGCTTAATAACGCGCGCGCCATGTAAATTCCCGGGGTTGGCCTATTTTTAGTAACCGGATGCAGTGTAAATTTCGCCTTACCCCACTCCCGTGCGTKATCAACTTGCGCGCGCTCTCTTTCCGTATCGTTTTTAGTGATCAAAACCTGGTCTCCTACGCAGACGGTTGTAGTGTCGTCACGCCACGCTCACTCCCCTAAGTAGGGTACTTTCAAAACCTGGATCAAAACAATAAACGAAAAGAGTGCTCGCGCGCAAATTGATGACGCAGAAAAGGATCATGGGATAATTAATTCACAGTTACTAGCTGCCGCATATGTTATCTAACACGTCTTGAGCTCGCTGTTTTCGATCCCACTTAATTTGCTAAAACGATGCCTCGAGCATACGGCGAAGATTTAAACTGGCGAGCAGTTTGGATGACGCAAGTTCTGGGTAATTTACCCGTTATCCTTTTCGGTCTAGGCGCGTTTGGATGATCCGATCGACGACAACGTTTAGCCAAAGGACTGTATGAAAATTATATAAACAAGATAATAAAATACAATTATAAATATGGTAATGCTTCAAGGAAAGATAAATTACATATGCATCCATGTATATACATGCACAAGCATGCCAACTTCACACGCAAAATTCACATATATACACATATACGTATACATACACGCACATACACACATACATGTAAAACCTATTTTTAAATATGATAATTATATAAAATATAAACAGGATCCATTAAAATAAAATATATATATATATATTATACTAAAAGTTACTTAGTCCATGCTATATCTAGTTTTTGTTTTCGTCTTTAAATATTTATTCTATAAAGTCTTAATTGTAGGTGGTAGCGCATTGAAGGCCTTTGATGCCATTAAATGCTGGTTATCTCAAAAGCAAGACCAGGACACCCAATTTTTTTTCTAGACTTGGAATCAGCATTAAATTTCAATTCGGAAAATCGAAGTTTAAAAAAGTCAGTGCATCCGGCACTCCAGGATCCAGAATCCAGGATCTTGAATTTACGCACACGAAAGCGAGGCTGACGAGTTTATTTTTCGTTACGTAGCAACTCAAAGTAGAAACAAAATGGCGGACAAAATGGCGGACAAAATGGAGTAAAACAAAAACTTAAAGGGTTTCAAAGCAAAATAATGACTTTAAGAAGCAATATATTCCAAGGAATTAATCGAGAATAACTCTAGGAATAKAATAAAATTCTGTCTGTGGGTTTTATTTACCCTTAAAAGAGCTTAATCATGGAAAAAATGGCTCAAGACTTCAACGGTGTGATGACAAATGGAGCGAGACAACCRACTAACAACGCGAAAAGTGACCCTTTTGCACTTCCAGGGATCGATGAGAATAAACTACGATCAAGGATTTACTGTAAACCTCAGTTATCTCCGTATTCCAAGGCGTTGAAATTTTCTGGACCAACGCCAGTGCAAGAAAGAAAGGTTAGCAAGTTTACATTACGACTTGATTGTCYGTTTGAAAATTACGCTATAAAGATGACAGTTGATGTACTCACCATAGTTGTGGTTTGTTTATAGAATATTCCTACAGCACCAAGACTTGAACCCTTGGTAAGTTTCTAAGTCTTGATAAAAAATCCTGTATCATTGAGCAGTTCAGACCTAAAATAACACTCTTTTTAGCTATAAAATGTCAGCTTACATGCAATTTTATTTTATTAAGCTTACGACTTTCTGAAACCTACGAAGAACAGAGTATATGTTTTTTAGYGTAATAAAAATAATTAGTTTCCACTTTAAAAATCAAGAAGCCTAGTATTAAAAGAAAGATACACTGTAGAAGTTAAGAAATTCTCTGTTAGATCTCTTTTGAATTTTTTATTATCGAGTTTTGCAAGTATTGAAAATACAGTTCATGATATTTGCTCTTTCTTACTCAAAGCCAAACCTTGCAAGGTACCAAGAAAGACAAAAGAATCTTCCAGCTTCAATTTTAAAGAAAAAGAGCCCATCCCCACCACTGACTGGTGAACCTGATAAGAAGAAGACCTGTCGTAAGGACTCAGTTGAACCACTGGATCGCACATCCTCACCCTTGCCTATGCTCCCTGAGGAGCTGAAGCAAAAACAGCAGCAAATAGAAGCAGCGGCACAAGCAAGGAGCCAGAGACTGCCGACACCCCCTAAGGAAGGTTCAACTAAGCACAGGGGTAGAGTAAGCATACAGTCCAAACCTACCATCACACAGCCACAAGACAACTTGTCGCTAGAGGACATAAGAGATCCTCTAGAAATTCTGAGATTGATTCGGAAGAATCCAAAACTGGGGTTCCTCTATCTAACCCCTGCAGTAGATAGGTCATCSATCGAGTACAACCCTTACAATGTCAAGTAAGTATCTTTTTGGGGGGAGGGGAGTCATAGAAATTGCATGGAAAGGGGGACGGATGGAAGAGCCTGGAAATGAAATGGRTAGCCCATTGAAAGGCGTGGGAAACCATATAACATATCACATATGCGGTGCCAGAATCTGTGTCCATCATTGAAATTTAAAAAATTCTTCCTAATGAACCTCTCTCCCACCCTCAAGGATGAGCGAAAATAATTGATGGTTTACAGCTGTACCTTCTATCTGGCTATGCATTTACATGTAACTTCTCTATTCTGACAGTGAAGAAATGCAATGCTCCATTAATTYTCCTAATATTTTAACCACCTAAATTAGGATTGTGAGGCACTCAGACATYAACCACCAGGACCACTCTACCATAAGCTCAGAGGGAGTTACACATGTCTATGATAATGAGGCAGAGTTCACGTCCCTTGAGAGATGGGAAAAGGAATACCTGGACTACAAGAGGCTGGTCAAAATACCAACATTTGCGAACTTCAGAATGTGGAAGGCTTTCGTTGTCTGGAGAAAGAATGTCAGGACTAAGTAAGTTTTGACRTAAAGGGTTGTATATTATAGTGATTAGTGCAATAGTCCCTTTTCTCATTGGGTCAATACCACTGTGTTTTATGAGTAAACTAGTTATCTGCACAGGGTTAGCCTCATTTAAGAGTGAATCATTTGCAGCTGTTATGTGGAGCATCAGCAGCTTAAACAATATACCAATGTTTACAAATCCTGTGCATTTTAATGGTGTATATGAATAGATGACTTAAAAACAAAACTAAGCCTGTGTACAAATAATTCTTGTGGTCTTCAAAAACAATGTTATTAACGTGTGTAGTGACTCATCTCTAGGGTTAATATCAGGCTTGATTCTAGACACAGCCACACAAGCACCTAAGGAAGCTGTCAAGATTCCTGACAGCCATAGTTGTGCCATTATTGATCATTAACATATGCTTTACGGAAAAAAAAGTGTTCTATATAACTTGGTTAAGGCACTGCGCTTGGTATTGATTTGTTACGAACCTCTTTCCCTCAGAAAAATCACTCACTGTAGAAACAGCCTTCAAGAGAACTTGTTTATTGTGAATGGTGTAAGTATTAAAAATAAATTAATGATTAATTAATAACTTTTTATTAATTGATGTGGTTTTTAGAATATTTAACAATTATTCACCAAAGGTAAAGTGAATATTAGAAATTACCACACTGTATTTACCAAGACGAGAGTCTTCGAACACACACACGAAAAAAAAATAACAGAGAAAGAATTTTTTCAAATGTTATTTATCTCTACAAGAGGCACTCACCAAAAAAGGAGCATGCACATGCTTGTTATAAGGGACATAAATTGTGACCAATGAGCTTGCCACATTTATTATATTCACTTGTGTAAAAAACCATGTCTAAAGTAAACTCATAATTCATGAGAAAAACATTACTAAACTTAGATGTATTTGTATGGTAAAAATTTCTTTTCAAATYGTTTTCAGTCTCTGAGGCCAGCTCTACTAAATGTGAGGGAAATGTGCTATCGTATCAGTGACATGGGACTTTGCAAGGTTGAAAAGGGGCATACCTACACACTGGACGAATTCAGGAATGCTCAGTTTCAACAGCTTGAAGAGGTATGTACATTACCTCCTAAATTGTTTAGTCATATGCATTTATATTATGTGCATGCACCAAATATTTTTCCTACCCATAATATCAATGATTTATTATGCCGATTCAGTTGAATAAAGCAGTTTCATATGATCATGAGTGGGAACAGCCAGTGTAACCACTGTGTAAAACCTTGGCATAGTTAGCTGAACATACTCCTTAAAAAATTCATCTTTGGGTCCTTGTATACTCCTTGAATTAAGTCCTTGAATTTTAAGTGGGTACACCTCAGTCCATAACATAGAAATGGCTTCCCATGTGATTTCCAGTACTTAATCCAACATCCAATCACCACATAACATGGTAAAAGTTTGGTATAAATTCATTAAACTRCATATATATGGCTCTAATGCTGGCAATAAAATTAATTATATATTTTAGCATTTGACAGTGTGTCTAACTGCAGTTTGATGCATCCTTTAGGTTGCAGGGAGGCTTGCAGAATTTAGAGACCTTGTTAAAGAAGTTGTGAGAAGTGCATGCCGAACTGCTCTYCTTGAGGCAGGGTTTACACCAGATGACTATTTCATGGATTTGGAAAGTCCTTCTGGCATGTATGGAGGTTGGTATTAAGCCCTGTTTACACTGGTGATTTTTGYRGTGATTTTTGCTGTGAATTTTGTGGCAATTTTCGGAAATTTGAAATCTTTTGTCTCATCCTTCAAAAGAGACATTCGTCTAGGAAAATCTTGGTATTCTGAAAAAAACTTTWCAAGTAAATCCTTTACCATCATTTATTATGGACAAAATTGTGAAAAAAATCGCAGCAAAAATTTCTGCAAAAATCGCTAGAGTAAACAGGGCTTTACACTACCCATTAATGACTAAATTGTTACCCTTTGTCAATGAGTTCATGACATTCCTCACTATCACATTTAGGGACACTTCTTTTTTTCATGTTCAATGACCTTCTGTCAATTCTAATTGAGCACTTTAGTTAGACTTGTAGCTAAAAACRTTATTCCATGTATGGCATAATGAACAAAAATGTTTGTTGCAAAGCCTCATTCAATATCATATTATAATTTTAGAAGCAAAAAGGTTGAGGGCTACAGCTCCTTTTAACTGCCCCACCCTCTAAGACCCCTGTGTGAGGGAGGCATTGCTTACATGTAGCTACATTTTCATGAAACAAGTGTATCCTATTGGTTAAGTTTCAAAAAAGGTGTCTGTTCTAAAGGGAGTTGACACTGAAATTATTATCATCAGCAATGATCTATTGGTAATTTACAGTTTTCATCAAACTTGATGTTGTAGATGAGATGGACCCATCTGGCATGGGACAGTCACCTTCATCGTACATGATGGCTAATGGTTATGAAATGGATGTGTATGGTGATGCACCAGACAAGATGACCTACACTGAGCAAGCTAACAAGAGAAGCCATTGCAGAAGACTTACAAGGTACTGTATCAATBAAGTCTGGGCATAGCTAACTCACACATCAAATTGGAATTAAACCTGTTAGGTCTTGTGGATAGAGGATTGTACAGAAGAAAAGCCCTTGGATCAAAGCAGAGTCCTGTTTAAAGTTCTATCAATAGTTGGCCGAAGGCAACCATCAAATTCTGCTGTGACACCTTGTAGGATACAAATCTACTTTGATGAGTTATTTTGCATTCTGATCATGTCATTTAACAGACCAACCTTGTTAATATAAAGCGTGTTAAAGGAAACAAAACAAAGGCAAGCGTGTCAGCCTTGCTCCCCCCGCCAGTCACAGCATGCGTAGCATAACCATGTCATATCATATGCTAATTAAGTGTGCAATGTCATCTCACCATGTCTGTGTCATCACCTTTTTACCTGAAGTCCTGTTACCATCACAAATAGTTCTACTACTGACAGTACATCATGACCAGTTTATCAACCAAATGATTTAAAACTGTCATTGAATATATTTGTTGCTACACTAAAGGTTTAATCGAGAAATGATATTTTTTGTAAAATGATGACCTACAGTATTTGCATTCTTTTTTAGCTTCATACGCCTTGCCGACTACCTTATCGTTAACACCATGCATGTCCTAGCTGTCAATTCAGTCGCAACCATGTTGAACTATCTTGAAGAACAGCTTCAGCATGCACCATCATTAGCAGCAATACTGGGGAAAGAACAAGAGGAGAAAGAAAAAAGCGAAGAAAGTGACTCAGTTGAGTTAGAAAAAGTAAGAAAAGGATAATAATTATATAATTCATTCAACCTTTCATCCACCTAGGGCCTACCTAATCATCCGCCCATTCATCCATCTATTCACTTACCCATCCATTTCTCCATCCAGTCAGTACGGTATATTTTATTTTGCTTTTCCTTCGCGTATCATCATTGCACCTCGTATGATTTCTGTTTGACCCCATTGAGCCGCACCACCKGTACTTTGCAGTGCATGGTGATTAGTGATGACAAGTTTATCCACTCATCCATCATTCTATCCATGTTATTTATACCCACCCATACATACATCAATTTCCTATCCTTCTACCTATCAATACGATCCATTATACCACACATAAATGATAATGCATTCTTCAATAGTCACAATTTATTTTATTYCATTTTTCACAGGAACAAGTTGAGCTGGTTCCTCTCTACACCACAGAACTCTTAATGGAACCCCAAGCTCTGCTCTTCTTCCCCGGTCTTGATGACTTTGAAGAAGGTCTGGGTGAGGTCATCAAGAGGTTCCAGGATGCTGTTCTCAGTGTGATGAACCTAGTTCCTGATCCTTATTTTGATGCTTTCACAAGGTGTGTATAAATGCAGCTAGTAGTAACTTTATGGACTACTTCGACAATATGCAATGCTTAATTATTTACCATGAAGACTTTTAGGGAACAGTCCTATTGTTTGCAGCAGTGACTATTCGTTTGGTGCATATCTTCAAATCATTTGTAGCCTGTGAACATGGCTATCCGGTGAGGGGACTGGGGAGGGAAAGGGGGACTTCCCCAGTCTCCTGCCTGGAAAGCCATGTTCACAGGCTAAATCATTTGTAAACAAGAAAGTAGACTTTGTGAAACTGTGATGTTAATACACTAAAAGCACATAGAAATGGAAGTGACAGTATTGCTGGACTATGACCAATCTATGTTGATTGTGTTTGATCTATATATGGATTCTTTTCCAGACCTATTATAAATGGAAAAGTTGAAGAAAAGACAGTTGGTGAAGGACCAAGCCTTAGCACCATGTTTGAAGATGATAGACACTTACAAAAGATCATCCAGAGTATAAGGGTAAGTTGTATGTTTAAAACACCACTAAATGAATCTGCATGTCATCATAAGACCTTGAGAAACTCTTATATCATTGTGTCAAATAGGACTTTGCAAAGAGGGAGCATATCCCCTAGACTCGCCACTTACAGTATGTTTTTAAGTCATGTGTTTCAAACATCACTATATGAATTTGCATGTCAGCATATTAAGACCTTGAGAAACCCTTATAACATTGTGTCAAATAATGGACTTTGCAAMGAGGGAGCATATCCCCGAGACTYGCCACTTACAGGATGGCCCCCCACACAACCACGAGGCACATAATGCAATAGTTGCCAATGCTTGAGCTTGTAATAATGTTCTCTGATTAATTAGATCCATGCACATTTCACAAGCTGTAGTAAATAAGACGTCAATCATGTACAGTCTTACTTCATGTCATAAATTGTTAAGCAATACACTTCAGAATGATAGTTTAAGGCCTTTTAACTGTTGTAAAAACAATTTAGCTGCAATGAATGTGTCTATTTTCCAGGATGCCATCTCCAGTGCATATGACATTGCATGGCAGTATGCCAACACATTTGAACCCTACAGGCAGTTCTATCAAGAGAATGAAAGTCTTGATCTGGAGGCAATCAGAGAGCAAGAACATGGTAATCTATATAGAATATTTTTATAAAATTCGTGCAGTTGTTGGTGGTGGAGGTTTTTCGTTTTGTGTAAGGAGGAAAGAAACCTGAGAATAAACAACCGTCTACAGCACTCATGTCTGAACAATGTGAGACAAGCATCACGCCCCCACCCCAGCAACTTGCAGACGTCGTAAACACACTTTCATTGCTTCCCTGCATTTTACTTTACCTTTTGCAAACCTTCTCACCAAAGAAAAGTTGCTTTACTAATTCTAAAGACATTTTGAAGATGCTTGTCAATTAAAGTTTCACTTTTTGTCGTTAATGAGATGCTTACAATCTGGCAATCGCGAAATCGTACAAATTGCTGTCGCGACAAAAGAAGTTTTTCTTGGAGGTCAATTAAGGTGTTTTCATGGCATTTTCGGAAAACGCAAAATTTTCAAGGGCACGTGCCTATGGAATGTCATGGAAACGCCTTGATTGACGTCCACCAAATCTACTTAACCGCGGCGACAAGTTGTACGATTTCGCGCGTTTAATTGGAAAGCGCTGTAAACTCTCTAATGAATTCCTGGTCACAGGTGTTATGGAGAAGAGTTTTTACAATTGCTCTGTTCTTGCTTCCCATTATAACTCAAAGTTCATATCTGTCTATTTAGATGTTGAGTTTTTCGCCACATCACTGGATAAGTACACCAAGGAGCACGATCAAGCTGTGGCTATCCAAGAAAAGAAACCTATTGGAATGATACTCTGTGATCTGAGGAAACTCAAGGAAGTGTTGATACCATCTCCACTTAAGTGTCTGGAGGTGATCAATGACATCCTGCCAAAGTTGGCCAAAAAGAAAACAGATGAATTGATGAAGTTTTGCCAAGACGCACAGTTTGAGTTGGAGTTTTTGCCTTCGAGTACAGTAGAGTATGTCAAGACTCTGACATTCCTCGATGACATACAGGAAAAGGTATTTTARTTTGAACTAATGTTCATCCAAGCAGCACTTTATAGTGCTTAATACGTCGATCTTCAAGGTTTCATAAGTACACTGAGTGTTACATCTTCTCTGGTCTTTAATTTACAGATTGATGATATCGAACAAGATGCAACAACTATCAAGGAATTGTATGAGTTAATCGATACGTACAAAGTTCCCACGCCACCAGAAGACTTGGCTGTTTACCAGGTATGAACATCATTAATGAATTTATAAAAACGCATAATGATGATGCGGTTGTAGTATGTTGACGTCGATGATAATTGAACTGAGGTTTTGATAATACTGGATGAAGATCCTTGATGATGATGCGAGATGATGGTGATGATAATCTTGATGGTACTGATCACGCGATAATCTTTTATGATGGTAATTCGAGATGATGGTCGTGGTGATGATGATGATGATGATTATACTGGACAAACATCCTTGATGATGATG
>NW_022261303.1:149659-161841 GCF_009602425.1 Actinia tenebrosa | reverse complement strand
TCTTATTCATGTAATTATTTCAATGCATGTAGACTTTAAGACCCACCGTGACGACAGTGCGTAATGTGATCGACAAGTCTCTCGCAGAGAGGGACGCCAACATCGATAAGTTCTGCACGTGTATGGATAAGGACATTTCACTCCTGGGGAAAGAAGTCAAAGAGGTCAAACAGAAAGCCCAGGTACGAACCATGTAATAACGTGTCTTTAAAATATTAAGGTGTTTTTGTGCTCGGATATTCATTAAAGATATTGAATATGTTCTTTCAAACAAATTGTTTTCTCAGAAACAACTAGTTCGATTTCACAGTTCTCTGCGCCATGATAGAGTCCTTTTTTAACACCTTGAATAATTATTAAAATTTTTCTATCATTGCAAGCTCACTGTTCGTCTCGCTTCGCGCATTGAACTGTGAAAGGGACTATTCCGAGCAACATGCGGGAATCGAGGGATTTGTCTCACAGGCTATACATCACGAAGAAATTTCGACCCTATAGCAATCCTAYAGACGAACATTTTTGTTCCTGATATTATTAAAGAAAACCTTTAAGTATGGGAGCTATGATATTAATTTTGCAAAAACATTCATTTAATAGGACCCAAAGATCTTGGATTCCAGCTCCAAACCTGAAGATGTTCAAGACTATCTCAGAGAACTGCAGGTCAAGATGGACGAACTRCAAGAATTAGCACAGACGTATAAGGCTCACCAGAAAAAATTCAAGGTGCGAAAAACGGATTCTGCGCTATGTGTTCTTCTATGCCTCACTAAAAATACGCTGCAGTTTTTGCGCTGCSAGACACTGCAATCTTGATATCCAACGCACTATGACGTTTACCACGTTTACCACAGAATGAAAGTTTTCTTCGTATTATTTTTGTGTGAAACGAAGACTTTCCTCTCTGATGACTGGTTAGGAGAGTCTTGTTTTATTGTAATTAGGAGGCTTTCATTCATAAGCTCATGGGGGGTGTCAGGAAAGTTGTAGGGGGCATGACATTATTTTGAGAAAGTGGTTCACATTTTAAAACATATTGAAAAGCTTGCAGGATGTGGGGGATTATGCAATGGCTGCATCAACCCTGGAGGGGAGATTGGGTTGTGTTTGTAAAGCTTTCCATGTTATTTTGCCAACCCCCCCTCCATGTGCTCATAAATGAAAAACCTCTTTGTTCAAGCAAGCATCATTTGTATTGTAGGTGGAGGTTACGAAATATGAAGAGCTTGAAATCGTTCATAGCGAACTTAAACTCAAGCAGTCTTTGTGGAATTCCCTGGTTGAATGGGATGTTTCTAATGATGAATGGGTCGAGGTAAGAACTGATATTCCATATATATTTATACACCACGGCATTAGACCACGATCATATACAACGATAGACCGTTTGAATAGCTTGAAAAATTAGATTGTTTTGTTATTTTTAATTAATCGTTTGTTTGTGATTTTTTTAGTGGCAGGTATTTTACTTAACTTATTGTGCCAGCAGGAAAAGAATTTCTGGGCCTCATTTAAGCGGTTTTCGCGTATCCGTTGGACCCAGAAAATGCCATCACTTCAATATCCATAACATATGGCTTCATATTTTTATTTCTTTTTTTTTTCAGACGCCCTTCAACGAGGTGGATCCTGAAGCCCTCAACACTAGCGTCATGAAGTACGTCAAAACAGTAATGCAACTTGAGAAGGGTCTTCCTCCCAACTCAGTGGTACCGATTCTTAAAGAGAAAGTAGACGCCATGAGACACAAGGTAAGATAAGGACAAAAAAACTAGATCACATTGTGTGCACGCAGATTTTTTCCTTGTGTTCGTCCACTTACGCATGCGTGGCATACGTGGGCAGGTTCACTTGCCCGTTTGTTAGGGCGCGCGCTGATGGTTATTCACTTGTTCGTTAGGGCGCGTGCACACATTATTTCGCCTTTTTAAAATCTTTTTTTTTTCGTTCTTGGGTGGGATCGCTGGTTTGCTTCTTTGTTAGTTCGTTTTTTCATGCGCTCATTAGTTTGGTCTTTCATTGCTGTGTCCGTGCGTGTGTCCGTGCGTGTGTGCGTTAGTTGGCTCGATCATTGATGTTTTCGCTCTTTCAGTTCGTTTGTTCTTTCCTGTCGGTTCATTCTTGTGATAGAGCGTTCGCGTTTTTGTCAGTTTGTTCTTGTATGGATGTGAGCGTTAGCTTGCTTGTTCGTTCCTCTGCGTGTGCCTGTGCGCGTTACCTCGCTCCTTTGTCTGTTTATTCGTTCATTGCGCATGTTAGTTCGCTTGCTCGTTAGGTTGTTCTTTCCCACGTGCATTCTCTTTTGTATTCGTTTGTCCATCTGAATGGACGATTATAAGGATCGGTCAGTCTTGTGAATGTCGATGCCAAATATTTTGTTTTGTTGTATTTTATTCATTTTTGTATTTTTATTTCATCAGCTTCCTGTCATCACAAATCTTCGGAATCCAGCCCTCAAGCAGCGCCACTGGGATCAGATCCAACAGATATTTAACTATCACTTCAAGGAAGAAGAGCCTCTAACTATTGGCCTCTTAAATAAAATTGAAGCGTTTGAGCACACTGAATCGATTGAGGAGGTGTCTGGACAGGCATCGAGCGAAGCATCCCTGGAGGGAATACTTAAGAAGGTASGCAAGATGGTCATGTTTCTAATCCTTATCCTTATACCCTATTACAAAAACAAGATTGAGAGTAAAGGATTTGCAGCAGTTCTTCTAGTGATATTAGATCTTTCGATTAGCAAAAAAAAAAAAAAAAAAAAAAATGACGAAAGAATGAACGAATGAATGAATAAATAAATAGACAAAAGAAAAAATAAATGAAGATGGGGGAAAAGATAGATAGATTGAAGGAATGGAGGGAAGAAACAAAATGAGAAGAAAAGAATGAAAGAAATTCGCAATTACTACATTGATGACAAAAGGTATTCATAACGGAAAGATAAAAATAGTCATTTAATCCATCAACCAATRTTTTAACCTGTTCAGGTGGAAGATTCGTGGAAGTCTACAGAGTTTATAGTTCTTCCTCACCGGGATTCCAAGGAYGTGTTCATTCTTGGTGGTGTAGATGACATCCAGGCTGTTCTCGATGACAGTACGGTGAGTCTTTGTCTCTTCACAAGCATAGCCACTACGCTAATGATAAGATGAAATTATTTTTAAGTACACCAAATATGAGGTATTTCGTTGTTGTTTCYGAAACTGATATTCTTGTTTGTGCAGATCAATATATCAACCATAGCAGGATCACGCCATGTCGGACCCATTAAACCACGAGTAGAAGACTGGCARAGACAGTTACACCTTTTCAGTGAGACATTGGTAAGAAATGTAGCTGTAATTACCACTATCAGTTTAGTAAATGATTTTTTGTCCTATGATCATTTATAGCAAGTTTTACATGAGCTAAGGCACGGGCGTACCATGACCATTAGCAGAAACAATGTTTGAGCGCCCTGGGATTGGTTCACAAGGGTATTGCCCTTTGAATGATGTCATCTTTTAAACTACCACTACCAAAATTCCTCGCGATTCAAGTGTGTATTTCCTCATAACAATATTAAGACCATTTGTGCTAATGAAATAAACAAAAGGAGGTGCGCAAGGGATCCTGGTAGTTGTAGTAAATGATGCTATTCCATATCACGATCGAGTGACATTATATAGMGATAAAAACCTATGCTACCTTGTTTTGAAAGGCTATCTTATCTATGATATGATATTGTTATAATTAAATAGGATGAGTGGATGACATGTCAACGAAACTGGCTGTACTTGGAGAGTATTTTCAGTGCTCCTGACATCCAGAGGCAGTTACCTGCCGAGGCCAAGATGTTCATGACGGTGGATAAATCATGGAAGGAGATCATGAGGAAAGTCTACAGATTACCCAATGCTCTGCGGGCTGCCACTCAACCAGGTAAATAAATTTACAAGCACAAACCCTCTTCAAAACTTCTATTATGCACACTAAAGAATAAGGCGTTTCTGCTGTTTTGTGTTTTGTTTATTGTTTGTTTTTGCTTGTTCGTTTGTTGTTGTTTTGTTGTTCTTGTTGTTTGGTGTTTTTTTTTTTTGTTTTGTTTTTTTGCGCACCCTTTGCGACACGCTTTCTTGACAACTCTTACTAGCGCACCAATGATTCTGGGCTTTTTTGAAACTGCACACTTGTGTCAGCGCAATTCAAATCCATGCTACAAGTGCGCACTTTCAGTCACGCTTTTAATCTTCCTCATATTTAGATAAAAATGTATTATTTACTTGATTACTTTARCATCTACTGATTGCAAGTATTGGATTTTTGAAGGTTTGCTAGAGACGTTCCAGAATAACAACGCATTACTGGATCAGATTCAAAAGTGTCTTGAAGCGTATCTCGAGTCTAAATGTGTMATCTTTCCAAGGTAACTGAATACAACACATAAGATGTCTCTTACAGATTGGAACAAAAAAATTTCTTATATGAATACCTGTGGCCAAAAATTGGAGCGACCTGGGGTGATAAATTAAATTCAAGATAAATTGCGAAACATGCTGGCCCTCGCCCTAGGTATTTCGGCTAATTTTCCGCCACAGGTCTTACCAAAACCAATTTATAGAACMTTGTCTGTCAAACTATTTTTACAGGTTCTTAATAATCGAATTTGATAATTTCTCATGTCTACAGATTCTATTTCTTGTCCAACGATGAACTCCTCGAGATTCTTTCACAAACTCGTAACCCACATGCTGTTCAACCACATCTACAGAAATGCTTTGATGCAATTTCGAAGTAAGTCGATTTTATGTTGCATAACTGATTTGCTAATGTATGTATCTATTATCTCCAAAAAAAAGTTTGCACYCGGCACAAAAATTTAATTAATTCATGCGGGATTCCTGTGGATTTGGCGGGAAAATGATACATTGTCTCCCCATGATTGAGACCTCGCTACTCCTGGCATAATATTAATAGCGTCATCATTTTGTTAGGCTGGAGTTTGGAACAGCAGTTCAGGCACCATCTACTCCTCAAGACAAACCAGTCTCGCCCATCGAAAGACGTAAGTAATCCKTATGTTAAGAATGATCATTATCCCCCTGCATGAACATAAAGCAATAATTCACCCGATGGCTCACATATGCAAATACCGCAGGTATGCCTGATAACACAGGCAACCCGTCAAAGAACTTTTAAGAAAAGTCAGTATGAGACTAATTGCACATTTGATATCAACAGCTGCATCTGCCAGTAAAACACAGATGACCAATGATATTCTTGSGATGATTTCACCTGAAGGGGAGAAAGTCAGCCTTGGAAAGGTATATACCTCAATGTTAATTATAGGGCATCTAGGGTAGCATAGGGGTGGTACACTCTCCTCTCGCCTCTAGAGCTTGCRGGTTCGATTGCTCTACTSAGCATCACATGCGAGTAGAGTGTCCCTTGATTTTAGCAKTTTTCTCTGGGTTTATTGTTTTTCTCSCAAAACCTAACACTCTTTATTAAACGCTAAATTCTTACAATTCGTTGTCGTTATTCTCAGGGTCTGAAAGCAAGAGGCAACGTAGAGGACTGGCTAGGTAAAGTAGAGGAGAGTATGGTGACATCTTTGAGGCGTCTCGCCAAGGCTGCAATAGCTGACTATGAATCAAGACCAAGAGAGGAATGGGTTACTCTACACCCTAGTCAGGTAATGAATATCTAATAACTTGTTTGATTTGGAAACAAAGTTGTCCATAAAATATATTAAATATAGTCAGGCATGTAGTTCTGTAGTCATGTAAAGAATCGAGTTGACTGAGGGATTGGTCTGGAGGTCGGTTTACTGGATCTTGGATCGAAAAAACAATTGTCGAATTTTATGCTTTTTAAAGGGGTATGGATAATTTTTAGGTATAGCAAAAGCATATCCAATTTCCAAAATTTGATTTATGCTTCTAAATTCTGCACTTTTGCTTTCTGCACTGAGATTTTTATTTTGTAAGATATGGAACCGTGGACTGGACTTCGGTTAACTGGATGTTGGACCCGCACAAAACGTTCTTTACGCCGAATTTGCATGTTTAATGTTTCTTTGAATATTCATAACCATTAATGTTATGCTGAAAATGTGCACAAAGAACAAATTTTTTTAAAATAATTGAAAGCCATGTTGCATCTGGAATTGCAAAAAATTGCTTCTTATCTTGACTCACAAACAGTCAAACACTTTCACACTTTGGAGAATTTCATGTGTTACCAAGGTCTATTGAGTGTRGTAAAATCAAGTGTAAGCTGCACGCTGATTAGTTGGACCCTGGGGAAATAGCTCTAATAGAATTTCCTATCCTTCCAAATATTGTGCTACCATTGCGTAGTCAAACCGCCTTGGCGCATGCGTCAGGCCTTAGAGGAAGGCGCGTGTGTTTCCCTCTCTAAGTTTTATTCAAACATCTTCGTTGTTTGCTGGCAGATTGTACTGACAATATCCCAGACCATGTGGTGTCGTGATATCACCGAGGGTCTGACTTCAGATGGTGAYCGCTTAGAAGCGATGAAAGAACAAGAAAATAAATCCTTTGAGGTATGTGCGTTCTCTTTTACGAAAGAAAATTAACGTGTAACTCGTTAACATTGCAATTTGCGTCAGTCTGACCGAAGAAAAGAGAGAAGGCGGGAGAAGCGATTTGAAAGAGAAAGGTTCAATATTTATCGAGTCCCTTAAAGGGTGTGTCATGAAGAGTGACTCTAAATAAATTTGCGCGCATTTTCCGGGGAAATTTTTCTTATCTTACTCTCAGCGCACAGATTCGGGGATCCATGTTAAATGTTTATCCATTACTTATTGGATGCAAATTATTTCTTATTCAGAACCTGAACAAGCTTGCTGCCCTTGTACGTGGTGAGCTGCCCAAACTGACTCGTAACATATTAGGAGCTCTAATCACCATTGATGTGCATGCTAGAGACATCGTGTCAGGCTTGGTGGARAAAAAGGTGAACTAGCTAGTAATTGAATTGCTTGATTGGTGATATTTTTAGGTTTAATTGAGAAAGCAAGCTGCAAAATGTATGCTAAAAGTTTGCAGTAAAAAGGCAAAGCCAATCTAGACAGCGACCTCCAAACGCAGCTCTTCCCAGGACGGTTAACAGTGTGCTCACAAGAACTTTGTCCTTGACCTTGATGACCTACAATATTRACAGAATATTACTCCAATGACCTAGTAATTTGTACATTCAATGGCATGTTAAGCGCCTTGAGCATAGGATAAGTGCGCTATAGAAATAAAGTTTATTATTTATTTATGTTATATTTGATATGTTTTCTGTTCAGGTTGACAGTGATACGACGTTTGAGTGGGTAAAGCAGCTTCGTTACTACTGGGACCCAGATCTGGATAACTGCGTCGTGCGCATGTCTAACTCTATGTACATCTATGGCTACGAGTATCTCGGTGCTTCACCTCGTCTGGTCATCACTCCTTTGACTGTAAGTAATGACGTATCGAAACAGTAATTTTTTAAGATCCCAATATCCTGACTCATTGTTTATCTCCTTAAAAAGCTCGAGAACACCGGAGAACATCTGGAGGAGGACTCAAAAAATCTAATTACTAAATAACAGTGGAGAATGTTAGGCAGTATTGCGCTTTCTATGATATATTATCTTGGAAAAAYATATGCCAGCGCTCAAGTACATTTTTGTCCTATCTTTAAGCACATGTATTGGTAACATTCGAACGTACCTAACACGGGTCTGTKTGTACAAAAAGGTCTATATTTTTTAACTTCGTTTGATTGTTTATTCAGGATCGTTGTTATTTGTGTCTAATGGGAGCGCTTCAACTGGATCTTGGCGGTGCGCCTGCAGGACCAGCTGGTACAGGCAAAACTGAGACTACCAAGGTAAGTGTTACTAATTATTATGTTTTCTTCTCTTGGCCATCCTGGATCAAGGGCGGATCCAGGGGGGGGGGCAAATGGGGGCTGAAGCCCCCCCCCCCCCTTCAGCAGAAAAAACGATGCTTTTATATTTTGTTTTCCGTTGTGTTGACGCAAGAAAATTTTGGCTGGATCCGCCCTTGTGGATAGTAATTTAAACCTTCGAGCAAGTGCTGCTGTCTTTACGTTTATACGGCCATAACTCTTCTGCTGTCTTTGTCGCTTTCACCATTCTAACCTTATTGTGCCTTTTTTGCTGTCTTACGCTGTCTTTCGCAAACTCTACGATATGGTCTAACAATGTCTAATAGATGATGTTTTATTTCAGGACTTAGCAAAAGCTCTGGCTAAACARTGCGTCGTATTCAACTGTTCCGAAGGATTGGATTTCAAGGTTAGGAATAGTGATATGCTTACTCTTTTCCCATCAGTTTGCCATGGGATATTCATCAAACAAATTTGCTTGTTTCCACTAACAGATGATGGGTCGATTCTTCTCTGGTTTGGCCCAATCTGGTGCCTGGTGTTGCTTTGATGAGTTCAATCGTATCGACATCGAGGTGTTGTCTGTCATCGCGCAGCAGTTACTAACCATTAGGAACGCTAAAGTCAATAAGGTAAGGGGTAGTTAGTTATCGCGGTATTTACTCAAAGGAAAATTTCCGTAGGAATGTGGCTACGTTGATATAAGCTCCTGGWCAAATAAACAGGATTACACCTCGACCAATCAGAGAGCAAGATTTATGACAGCTATTTYATTACTCATAAAGTCTATAGTAATCTAATTTATATTTGATTTTGACCACAGGCTTCTCGCTTCATGTTTGAGGGTCGTGAGATCAAACTAGTTCCAAGTTGTGCTGCTTTTATCACYATGAATCCTGGTTATGCTGGACGTACTGAACTACCTGATAACCTGAAGGCTTTGTTCAGACCSATGTCTATGATGGTGCCTGATTATGGTATGTAATGATGCACCTTTCTTTCCAGCCCCTTCTTTTGATGGTTCCACCTTTCACTCGACCCCTCCCCCCCCCCTTTTTCTAGTTCCACCTTTTATTCCAGCTCCTTTCTTTTATGGTGTTACCTTTCACACCAGCCTTCTCTCTTAATAGTATTAACTTTCACTCYAGGCCATTTCTTTTATAGTTCTGCCTTTCATTCCGGCCCCTTTCTTCTATACTTCCACCTTTCTTTCCRGCCCCCTCTTCTTATTGTTCCAACTATTTTTTTTTTTCCCCATCCACTTCTTTGGTTGCTCAACGGATGCAACTGGGTATCTATAATATTGAAAAACTACCGTATTGACGTCCCGTGACCGTGACGGCTATGCTTGATTTACTGATAAATCACTTGCAATATGATTGGTTAAACGGATGTCGTCAATTCCGTACCTTAGCCTTGCCAATAACTTTGCCGGTTGTGGTGTTGAAGGGTGTTGGTTAATAATAAATGGATAGGTGGATGTTACTTATAGTTTGCCTGTCTTGTGTTTTCCAGCCTTGATTGCTGAAGTCATCCTGTACTCAGAAGGTTTTGAGTCCTCCAAGAACCTGGCTCGTAAGATGGTACAGATGTACAGACTCTGCAGTGAACAACTCTCACAACAAGACCATTATGACTTCGGTATGAGAGCTGTCAAGTCTGTGCTGGTCATGGCCGGTGCCCTTAAGAGAGGCAACCCCGATCTGATTGAAGATGTAGTGCTGATCAGAGCTCTAAGAGATAGTAACTTACCAAAGTTCTTGTCTGCAGATGCCATCTTGTTTAGGGTAAGGAACTCTTTCAGTGTTCATTTATATTTGCCATTTAGTTTCCGCAATCTTCAAACTTCAAATAAATAATATCTTTTTTTTTTTTTTGATTAACCAATTTAGCTCGGATGTAATGTTTTCCCCATTTCAGACACCATGTCATTTCCTAGAGTATTTTTTCTATGTTTAACGGTTGCGCATGAGAAGACACATAATGAGGAAATGTTCAGTCAATTACTTTCTCAAAGTTAACGGAAGACAAAGGAATGGTACTAAAGAGATTGAAGTCCTCGTGATCTGAAATGAGAAAACATTACCTCRGCCTCGTTAGTAATGTTTGTTTCTTGTACCATCTTATCATGACAGGCTATTTTGTCKGACTTGTTTCCTGGAAAAGAGATTCCAGATCATGACTATGGCAAATTACAATCAACCATTGAGGACTGTATGGTGGCTGCTAAACTACAGGTTTGACGATTTGATGTTTTTTATATRCTCTAAACCCTAGATCAGGGGGTGTAGCGAGGTCTCAATTATAGGTGGAGGGGGGGGAGGCAATGTACCATTTTCCCACCGCAGTCTTTGCTGCTACTTCTGCTAATGTTGCGGCTGTTGCTACTGTTGTTGCTGTTGCTGCTGTTGTAACTATTGTTGCTGTCATTGCTGATGCGGTTCTTATTGTTGCTGCTGCTGCTACTGTTTTTGCTGTTTGCTGCTGTTGTTTGACCCTCGTGTAATTCTTTTGCAGCCTTTACCATCCCTTGTAAAGAAAGTCATCCAGCTTTACGAGACGATGCTTGTTCGTCATGGTGTCATGTTGGTGGGACCAACTGGCAGTGCGAAGACAACCAACATGAACGTATGTATCCCTCATCTACATTTTATATCACCCCTCTAGATCTCTAAATGCGCAAGGAAAAGATGTTTAAGTGATTTCTAGAAATCCCATGCACAAAAAACTGTTTATGCTTGCTTTAAAAATGCAACTCAAGCACAGAATTTAATTGTCAAAGGAATAGTTGGTCTGAAGAACTCTAAAAAGAAAAGACATTGCTCCTAAATGGGTTGGGTCTATTTGTAGCTAGGTAGTCATTTACAAAGATGTACAATTTGTTAGTTTTCAAGTATAGAATTTTATTCTCTGGAGGGGGATATTTTTTCTGAAGTCCTCTAAAATGGAAAGGCATTACGGTTAAATGAATTGATTAAACTAGTTATTTATTAATATTTATAAAATAACTGTTATAAATCTTGCGTGCTGATTGATTGTGAGCGCGTGCTTTATGAGAGCACACAGCAGGCGCGTGCACTTTCAGTGGCGTCATTCCTATCTAAAATAACGGTTATTGTAATTCGTATTTTATAAAAAAAATTAAAAACTAGTCTGCTGTGCTGTGTCAAGTYATAAAGCACCGCATACCGATGCTACGCGTCGTGCTTCTCCTAACACTTCTCTCGTGCTCTGCCAACCCCCGCGTGCTTTATAACTGTACACAGCACGCGCGCGCGTTTTGTATTTCTTCATAAATGTATAGTTTTTTAGTTTGCTAATACCAATCCATTGTTTTACTGCAGATGTTGAGAGACACACTGACCAGTCTTCATGCGCAGGGTATTGATAACCCTGACTATCTACCGGTCCACACCCACATCCTAAATCCTAAGGTTAGCGTTGATTACCTGTACTCTTTTTGACTTGTCATGTGTATGATGCTCGTTAGCATTACATAACGTTATCCAGACGTGTAACATTCATGTTKGGATTTCTATCAGTTGATATATGACAACCTGATCGATTTCTTTTTAGTCCATTACCATGGGTGAGCTGTACGGTGAAGTCAATAAATTGACAATGGAATGGAAAGATGGACTAATGGCTCTTAAAGTCAGACAGTGTGTACAGGTTAGTGCTTTATCATTACCATCATCATTACTATTATCATCACCGGCACTACCAGCACCAACGCCATCACCACCAACACCGCCACCATTGTCAACATTATCATCACCATCATCATCATTACAATTATCACCATTATCTCGAACAAAATTATCAACGACATTATCAGCAATATCATCAAYATCGTCATTACCATCATCGTCACTACCACYATTTATTGTCATAAGTAAATCAGAAACATCACCACCTTCATCATCACATCGATTTTTTTTTTCCAACATTACTTTCTTTTATTTCAATTAAACCTGCAGGAAACCACTCCAGATCACAAGTGGATTATCTGTGATGGTCCAGTCGATGCTCTGTGGATCGAGAACATGAATACCGTACTGGATGATAACAAGATGCTTTGTTTGGCCAATAGTGAACGTATCAAGCTGAATAACACCATCCACATGTTGTTCGAGGTGCAAGACTTGGCCGTTGCTTCACCAGCCACCGTCAGTCGTTGTGGTATGGTGTATATGGACCCTAAAGAYCTTGGATGGAGGTGTTATGTTAAGTCATGGATGGAAAGATCCTGCGAGAAAATGAAGGAAGAAACAAGGGTAAGGATGTCG
>NW_022261303.1:132276-143097 GCF_009602425.1 Actinia tenebrosa | reverse complement strand
CTATGTCAGCATTTTCGTAGTCACACCGTATTTCTTTTACCCTCTTTCCTTTTCCATACTCCATCCTCATTAATATTCAGGAGCCTTCTTCCTCCGCCAAGAAAAGCGTAGACCATCAGCTTTAAGTCTTTGATGATGGTGTATTTTTCATGTGTTTCCTCTTCCTCTTCCTCCCTTAATCCTTTACTCCTTATGGTAGTACCTAAATCCTCGTTAAAACTAGTTGAGAGTTATATTCAACTTCTCCTTCCTATCCAAACACAACACAAGCATCACTTCCCCTCCCCCTTAGCAATATTGAGATGATCAGCTTCTACTTTGAGTGTGTGTGTATTTCTTACAGAAACAACTTTGAACTGAGGGAGGGGTTTGATAAGAGTAAGTGGAGATCCATTTATTGAAAGTTATGCAAATACTAAATGTGAAGTAAATAATGAGGGGAATATCAACAGTTTTGGCTCGGACTATAGCTCAAGTGACGCGGTTCTTTTGTAATTAACCCATTACATATTTATCCATGAAATGCGTTTCTATACTAAACATGCTAATACATGCCTCTTCTTCTCTTGATCCTTGCCCCTTATGCTTATGTACCTGGCTGAAGTGACGGTTCTTTTATAACTAACCCATTGTTTACCTATCCATGGTAGGCTTGCCTGTCATATGTCYACATACAGGTGCTTTCAGATCGAGCTGACCCGTGGCTATGATTACTCATCGTTCCGTGAAGATCTGAAACAGCTATATAACTATGCTGGAGTCAAGGGTGAAAACACAGTRTTTCTCTTCACAGATACACAGGTCGGTATGGCAGATATCAATGGGCACTAGAATCCTTGTCGGTTTTGTTGCTGCTGTTTCTGTTGTCTTTGTTGCTGCTGTTGTCTTTGCTCTTGCTGTTTCCTTCGCTATTGCTGAGTGTCTTTGTTGCTACTGTTGCTGTTGTTTTTGCTGTTGCTGTTGTCTTTGCTGTTGCTGTTGTCTTTGCTGTTGCTGTTGTCTTTGCTGTTGCTGCTGTACTCGTTGCTACTGCTGCTGTTGTCTTTGTTGCTGTTGTCTTTGTTGCTATTGTTGCTGTTGTCTTTGCTGTTGCTGCTGTCTTTGTTCCTACTGCTGCTGCTGTCTTTGTTGCTACTGTTGCTGTTGTCGCCGTCGCTGCTGTTGCTGCTGCTGCTGTTGTCTTTGCTCTTGCTGTTTCCTTTGCTATTGCTGAGTGTCTTTGTTGCTACTGTTGCTGTTGTCGCCGTCGCTGCTGTTACTGTTTCCGTCGTTGTTGACGTTTGCTGCTGTTGTTGATGATGTTTCGTTGTTGTTGTTGTTGTTTGGATTGACTCCGCCATCGAATGCTACAACTGATCCTAAAATAACGTAATCTTCACAACCCTGATACCTTTATTTACTTTTCCTTATGCTTGTTTAGATTGTGGTAGAAGAATTTCTCGAGGATATCAACAATATCCTGAACTCAGGAGAGGTAAAATGTGATATAAATCGATCGCTGGAAGGCAGTGATGTCCTGCCAAAAAGAAAAAACGGCATCTTTACTAAGCTAACACGAAGATTTCTATTTAAGTACCATATAGCTTTGTAAATCAAAAGTTGAAAATCAAAAGTCCTTCGAAGATTAAATATGTAATTAGTGTAAGAAGAAAAGTTTTGAACCCTGTTTTGTTCACCAGGTGCCTAACTTGTTTGAGCCCGAAGAATATGAACAGGTCTTGAATGGAACTAGACCACACGCAAAGGAAGCTGGGGTACCTGAGGGAGACAGGTAAGATAGCTTGAAACCGCAATTTAATACTGATAAACTTGTGGCCCTCCGTCATTTTACGTGGGCAACCGATCGAGCCAGGACGAAGGTCTAACAATTCGTAGGTATTTCTAGAGTGAATTCAAAACTTTCTACCGGCTCATATCGTTTTAGACCCTGAGTGTTGGTCAGGTCACGGGACTTGAACCCACAACCTCCCGCACAACTGGCCGGTGCCAATCAACCAGGAGGTGATCATTGTTTTATCTACTTAGACAGGAAGATTAGTATGAAGATTCAGTCTAACTTTCTTTCTTCCTTTTTGTCAGAGATGCTGTATACAATCATTTCATCAGTCGAGTACGTAGCAACCTGCACATCGTGTTGTGCATGAGTCCAGTTGGTGATGCTTTCCGTACTCGCTGCAGAATGTTCCCATCTCTTGTSAACTGTTGTACCATTGACTGGTTTACTGAATGGCCAAGGTTTGTATAATGATATGAAGCTCTATAATATATCGCCATCTTTGAGACACACGGATCTAATGAGCCAGTGTGGTTGGATTCATCATTTCTTGCTGAGACATTCATTGCCTCTCATAGCCGAGCATCTTTCCAAGCCAAATCATTTTGGCTTTTAATGTACTACAAAATCTTTGCATCACCTTGATATTATTTATTTCGTAACGATAGTCGGTAATTCTGTCTTTTATCCTTATCCAGGGAGGCCCTGCTGTCTGTGTCTACGAACTTCTTCGAAGAAGTTGATCTGGGAGCTGAAGGAGTCAAGGTATGAGAAAGATGGACAGACAGACACCCAAAAGACGAGAAAGACTCCTCCCCCCTACCACCTCTAGCCCCATCCCCCTCCTTTCCCCTTCCTCCGCATTTTCCCTCTGTTTGAGATTTACAAATGCACTGACTTTTGTGTCGTCACATCGTTGTGATTTTTACCAGGATCGTGTCGCRGAGATGTGTGTAGAAATCCATACAAGTGTAAGCTCAATGGCTGACCGCTTCTTTGCTGAACTGCGCAGAAGATACTACACTACTCCTACCAGCTACCTGGAACTGATCAATCTGTACTTGACTATGCTTGAGGAGAAAAGAAAGTAAGTCCCTTTTGATCTCTTACTTCTTCTACTGAATCATCTTTCATGGTCTCCAGGACCTCCTTATTTCTTCTACAAAGTTCTTTGCTGTTATCATTGATGATTTTATCATAAACTTGTTAAACTTTGAATCTCATAATGTCACTGATGACTTCGTAAATACTTTGTTGTTGTTGTTGTTGTTGTTGTTGTTGTTGTTGTTGTTGTTGTTGTTGAAAAGAGCTTACCGTTGTAACATATTTCTGGGTCCTGGGATGATTTTCATAATAATAATCGTTAGGGGGTACTAAATTGGAGGCCAGCTCTGTTGAGCTAATTCCTTTCATGACAACTTGGGTACGACTCCTTAGATGAATGTCATTGATAAAACTACGTAAATAAATAAAATAAAAGTCAATTACAAYGCCGAAATAGATAAATAAAAAATGTGAAAACACTTTTTATCCCCCTTGAACAAGCAGAATTTTTGACAACAAAGTTTAATTCAGAAAATCTATTTTAGACCCGAAAATCTTTTGTGAATAATATCACACTCAAACGTCTATTGCGTAGATCTCTGAATATTTCTCACTTTTTGTAGACAACTGACTGGCGCACGAGATCGAGTYAAGAACGGTCTAAAGAAGCTGCTAGAAACTAATGACCTGGTCGATAACATGCAAGTGGAGTTGGTTGCCCTGGAGCCGCTACTCAAACAGAAATCACTTGATGTTGAAAAACTTATGGAGAAGCTACAGATTGATCAGGATGAAGCTGACAAAGTAAGCATAGTTAGGACATGCGCATTGGTCTATTGCACTCGAGGATAACCCTTTATTTTTATTTTAGGTTCGTAAAGTTGTTCAAGCTGAAGAAGCCGTCGCAAAGGAAAAGGCCGACGAGACCCAGGCTATCGCGGCTGAGGCGCAAAGGGATCTGGACGAAGCTTTACCTGCGCTTGAGGCTGCTAACAAGGTGCGGCTCCGTTAACAAATCATCGTAAGCTCTCTCTTGTCAAGACAAGGGTAACACATACGGGCTCTGCAGCTAACAAACCTATGCTCATCGTTTTATGAGTGAGGGAGTAAAAGAGAGAAAACGTAGAAAAAATCTCGAAGAAATTCCTAAACATCATAGTGAGAAAACCAAAACTAGTTTTTTCACAGTAGCTGTTTTATTGGGTTTTTTTTCCCCTCAGGCCTTAGATTCTCTTGATAAGAGTGATATATCCGAGTTACGTGTCTTCACCAAGCCCCCTGAGCTGGTTATGACTGTCATGGAATCTATCTGTATATTACTGGGTACCAAGTAAGTTATAGAGAAGACACATTTTGCCTTTTATTTTGGAGACCTTGTGGAGCTGTTGTGACAAACACGTTGGTGAAAGTGGTAGCGATAAAGAGTAGTGATGATAGTGATGATGGTGATTCTAATTGCAAAGTGTATTGGTGGTCGTGTTGATAATGATTGTGGTGGTGGTGGTAGTGGTAGTGGTGATAAGATAATGTCAATAGTGTGGTAGTGGGAGAGGTGATGATAACGATGGCGCTGATCGTGATATGATGGGGATGGCGATGGCGATGGCGATGGCGATGGCGATGGCGATGGCGATGGCGATGGCGATGGCGATGGCGATGGCGATGGCGATGGCGACGAGAGGCGGTGATGATATGCTCTTTCCTTTGGCACGTTTTATCTAACAACTATATACTGTCTTCTTTCCCCAAGGCCTGACTGGGCTACGGCCAAGACYGTTCTTGGTGATGGTGGTTTCCTGAAGAAACTGATGGAATACGATAAGGTAAACATGGGGTACAGGTCGAGTTTTACTTAAGCCAAATATGATATGTTTAGCTGTTTCTGCTGGGTTTTTTTTTTTTATTTTTTATTTTATTTTTTTACCACTACATTTCGTTGTGCAGTCAGTTCAAAGATCAACTCTAATGCTTGATGTTTTTATAGGACAACATCCCAGAGGCAACTTTAAGAAAACTTAAAAAGTACATCGAAAATCCCAAGTTTGTGGTTGAGGTTGTAGAAAAAGTCTCCAAGGTAAGCCTGAAAAATGTCTTTTCTTTTTATTCTCACGTAGCTTCCCCTTGTCACACAACATCAGCAGTCATCATTTACTGTGGCCGTAATATAATTTAAATCGAACTCAGGTTTAGGAAAATAATTTTTTGTGGAGAAAAAACAGCCAGAGTACCGAGAAAGAAAAAAGAAACAACATCAAGGCATGGGAGAGAATCTTAAGATAATTTACATATGGGACTGGAAGACAGCAATCTTGAAGCTGCGAACTTTTGAAAGCACTTGAAAAGCTGTAACTCTGTTGTAACTACTTCAMACATGCCACCAATAACATTGATCAGTTATGACGCTCCATTTTTGGGAAGGGGAGGGGGGATTCGTGGTCATCAGTTCTGTGGCCGAGAATTTCATACCACATGTCATTCTCTTGCTGATAATACGATTTTTTGCTAGACTTGTATCTATATTCCTGTGACTTCTCATTCGCAACCGTTAAACGAAGAAATAATTCTTTAGGCAATGACAAATTTTCTGAAATGGGAAAACATTACGCCCAAGATAAAGAGGTCTATTATAAACCGTACTTTTAAACCCACTCAAACAAAAGATCTCTCTCTYACTCTTTATAGGCTTGTCGGTCCATGGTAATGTGGGTGAGAGCCATGGATCTGTACGCCAGGGTCTACAGAACTGTCGAACCCAAAAAGAAAAAGTAAGTTATAACGCTCATTCCTTCCACTTTTTGTTTGCATTTAGAGAATTTTATATTCATTTGAATCGTTCAGGAATTATGACGCTTTGGTTTTCAAATRTCTTTACTTTTCTCTTAGACTGGAAGCTGCGCAGGCTGAGTTGGATATCGTAATGTCTACTCTGAAAGAGAAACAAGACAGTCTGGCAGAAGTTGAAGGAAAGGTAAGGAAGGGCTTGGCTTTTTAGCTTCTCTTATTACCATAGAAATTCAAGATTATCTGTAATATACGAGGAAATCATCATTACTACCAGCTGGCGAGCAGTATCATCAACAATARCCTAACATTAACATTAACTTGATCGTGATCGTCCACATCTGCTGTAAAGTTTCCGATTTTTTAACCTGGTTTACTRAATACAGTTATGTATGTTTGTGATGGTCATCATCATCTGAGCTAAAAAAAAACTTGTAACTCATCATCGCCCATGTTCATCTTTATCTTGAGATCATCATCATCATTATCTATTATCATTTGGATCATCATCGTAATAATAAGTATCATCATCACGATCAGTAATATTCCTGCTAATTCTTTATCGTCCAGATTGCTGAACTACAAGCTGCTTATGATAACAGCATCGCAGAGAAAGAAACCCTGACCAAGAACATCGCTACTACTGCTAACAGACTAAAACGAGCCTCTAAACTAACCACTGCTCTTGGTGATGAGCAGGGCAGATGGACCGAGAACGTAGCGGTAGGTGATATATACTTGAAATTGCTATCTGTATATCATCATTACGCTTCCTTTTCTATGAGACGCSGAATTGTTTAATAGGGCGTGGGGAGGGAGGATTAAATCATACATATTGAGTACTTTGGGATGAGCAGGGCAGATGGACCGAGAACGTAGCGGTAGGTGATACATACTTGAAATTCAGCTATCAATACATCATCATTACGGTTCCTTTTCTATGGGACGCGGAATTGTTTAATAGGGCGTGGAGAGGGGGATTGAATCATACATTTTCAGTACATTGGAGGGAGGGGCCAAATCCTAGATACGTCGCACATATTTGTGGTACTTTTGAGGACACGATAGGTTTTATATATATTTTTAAGGCCATGTCGTTTTTTCTAAAATTGCTAATTTATTTATTGCACATGCAAGAAGAAAATTTGAAAAATATTAGTCAAAAAGGGTTTGTTCTTGCCCTCTGGTTACTTCCCCCCGACCAGTCCCACACCCCTTCCGCCTTCTACGGCCATGTTTCAATAGGGTTTATAAATGTTGGTAGTGCTTCGTTTGCAGATGAGGCAATCCTGACCTATGCATTCCTTTTCCATTGTTTAGGCGTTCGAGAAGGAGATCGGTAATGTGGTGGGGAACGTATTCGTTGCTGCAGCCTGTGTTGCCTATTTTGGTGCCTTCACTAACATCTATCGCATTGAGGTAAGTATGCTGGAATAGTGTATCCTTAGTTAAAAGACTGCTCATAGCATGTTGCTTGTATCTACAGCTAAAGTAGTTCAGCTGTGAGCGCCAGATAAATTTGAAACGCGCGCTATACATACTCAATTTAATGCGCAATACCATTTATTGGAYATTCATTAACCAAGGGCAATCAGGCAACATAAGCGCAGTATCTTAATAGTTTTGTATTTTTTCGCGACTCAGCTTATAACATCATGGATAGAACGTTGCAAAGACCTCGGGGTTCCTGTGTCCGAGGACTTCAGTCTAATCAACGTGTTGGCCGATCCGTACGAGATCAGACAATGGAATGCCGACGGACTTCCGAGAGACTCTGTAAGTTAACATGTCATATAGGAAACTCGTTACTTAAGAGCATAGTCCACTCAACTTTCTCTTTTTTTTATGTCTCTTTTTAAGGTTTCAATTGAGAATGCAATTCTTGTGACAAGGGGACGAAGATGGCCACTTATGATCGACCCTCAGGATCAGGTATGTCTGTTTTGTGCATCTTATTTCATTCTATTCCAAGGTACTAATTGGCTGCCATTTTGTTTATCAGGCTAATCGATGGATTCGATCCAAGGAAGCCAAGAACGGTCTGAAGGTCATCAAGCTAACAGAWAATAACTTCTTACGTACGCTAGAGAATTGTATTCGTATTGGTATGCCTGTGTTACTGGAAGAACTGGGAGAGACTCTTGATCCTGCACTGGAACCTATACTCCTCAAACAGACCTTTGTACAGGTAAGATAATGAATGGGTCACTTCTCAGACGTTTCTATTCCCTGCCCCCTCCCTCTCATGTCGCGTGCTCCCAAGGTCTTTCCTATTCCTCTTGTTGAGCTCCGCTTATTTAGGGYGCAAAGCTTGAACGCACAAAGCGCTTCATGACGAGGTTACTAAAGGTAAAATGAAGATTTTTATTCTTGGTGGGGATAATCATTGTGCCATGTGATCAAGATCCATTACAAAGGCTGGTGGACTTCCCTACACTGTTATATTATCATATTTTGTAATACAAATGATGACCGTGTCTGTGCTTATGAGTCTCACCATTGTCCCAGCTTAGTAAGGATAGGTCATTTACTCGTTTGTTTTGTTCCAGGGTGGACGTCTTCTTATTCGTCTGGGTGACAGTGATGTTGACTATGACAAGAATTTCCGTTTCTACATGACAACCAAGTTGTCCAATCCACACTATCTACCGGAAGTCTGCATCAAAGTCACTATCATTAACTTCACCGTTACTAAATCAGGCCTGGAGGATCAGCTGCTCAGGTAAGAATATTCACTCGATCGTATTTCCATTAGGCCTCATTAACAAAAGATAGGGACCGAAGATGAAGGCTTTCGACCTCATGAGAATGTGAAACAGCTACAAATGATACCRAAAGAACCATAACGGCGCGCTCGCAAAACAGATTGAGTTCACATGTTCACACCTCTCGTCACGTGATTGAGTAAAACAGTAATGAGAGGAGACAAGACGAGACGAGTGGAGAGAAGAGAAGGAAGAGCTGCTTAACCAGGCCATGTGTGCAAAAACATTTTTCAAATATTCATTTCTTTCTTTGTTTTAGTGACGTTGTGCGTCTAGAGAGACCAGATCTTGAAGACCAACGTAACCAGCTGATTGTACGAATCAACTCTGATAAAAACCAACTGAAGGCCATCGAAGACAGGATCCTAAAGTTACTCTTCAATTCTGAGGGGAATATTCTGGATGATGAGGTTCTCATTAACACGTTGAATGAGTCCAAGGTTAGTTACTAGAGAGTAAATAGAACTACAAAACATATTGAAATATGGTCGATAAAATGAGAATAAGTATCCTTCTTGATGATGGTTATTCAGCTTATCTCATTGATACAATTGACTGCTTTATCACTGCAAACACGATAACATGCGCGCCCTACAATGATTTTTAAAAACCGACTTTTCTTGGAAAAATTGCAGCGCTTAAATAATTCTTGTTTCACTAGGGAAACACGTAATTCTCAGTGACTAACAAACCTGTGCTTTGCCCTTCTCGCTTATCTCGCAATAAACAATAACCTCTGTTCCTTTTCTAGGTGACGTCGGGTGTGATCAGCAATCGACTGAAAGAAGCCGAGAAGACAGAAGAGATGATTAGCCAGGCCCGTGAGAAGTACAGACCAGTGGCTACTAGAGGCTCCGTCATGTACTTCGTAGTGGCTAGTCTGGCTGAAGTCGATCCTATGTATCAGTATTCGTTAAAGTACTTCAAACAGGTGCGTCTTAATCTCTGTAAGATAGTCTCTTAAGTTTAATACCAGTCTTTAATACAGTGTATTTAATACAGTGTGTTTAATACAGTGTGAGTTATTGTTGATTTGAATGGTTTGGCGGGTTTTTTTYCCAGCTTTTCAACACGTGTATTGAGAACAGCGAAAAGACAGACGATCTCGACAAGAGACTGGAAATCCTGCTGAACAACTGCACAAAAACAGTTTACGTGAATGTGGCAAGGTAACTCACGGAGTCTGAATGGTTAAAAATGAACCTGTGCCGCTCTTTGATCTGCAGTGTCCCAAAGAAGAGAGGAAGAAAAGACTAGACAAGATGTTTYCCCCTCTCTTCTTCGCAACACCGCAGACCAAAGAGCATCGCAAGCTAGTTAACTAGCAAATGTTGAGAGGTCATGCTGTTTGACTGTGAAATAACTATTGGGAGGCACTTTCCCTTTCGTTGTAAAGGATGCGCAGCAATCTAGCTTAGCTGAATTATATGTATCTAGATGTGCTCACACATACAAAACGTGCTCCAAAAAACGCACGCACAGTGTTTGATCATCTTGAGGGTGCTGTAGGCGCAACCACTCCAACAGTTATATTGCACATCATCAAAAGTATTTCATAAGATGCAATAGAAACAAAACGGTCAATACGTCCCACTTGTCTGATTAACGAAACAATTGATTTTCCGATAATCTTCTAGAGGTTTGTTTGAGAAACACAAGTTGGTTTACTCGTTCATGTTGTGCGGAGATATCATGAGACAGCAAGGAATCGTTACTGATATCGAATGGAACTTCTTGCTGAGAGGAAGTGGCGGCATGGATAAGGTTTGACATTTATGTGCTATAGTTTGCGCACTGCGTCAATAAATTATATACACATGTAGATATTATAATAATGGATAAGGATAAGGTATGAAATTTATAATATAGTTTGTGCACTACGTCACTACATTTTATATGTATGTTATAAAGTCCTGCGCTCTAATTGGTTGACCACATTGTTTGCATGTATAAAAGGACTGAGACTGGCTCGCGTAAATAAAAACTTAACCACAATAAAGAGTGATATAAAATGCCTTAAAGTGCCTTTGTGCTGTGATAGAATCATTCTTCAGAGCACTTGAAAAGCAAGAAAAAACTCTTTACACCTCGTGTTCTTTAGCTTGTCTTGTGTTCTACAACTCCCAGCGTGTACATATCAAAGCAAAGAATCGCGCGCGCGTTTTATGTTTCTCAAATAACGAAATATTTTGATTTGCGTTTTAAAGGAAAGACCTCCCAAGCCTGATGCTGCTTGGTTAACCGATGCCATGTGGAACAGTTGTTGTGATCTAGAGGTCAGTACAGCATTCTTATTACACATAAATTACCCTCCTSTTATCGACTTTAGAAGTACATTGGGGGGAGGGGAGTAATAAATTATGTGTTCGGTGTGTGTAATGAAATAGAGAGAACGAGAGAAAAATATCAAATGCCCTTAGCGAGAATCGAACCCACGTCTTCGGTATTCTAGTCCGA
>NW_022261303.1:115694-132092 GCF_009602425.1 Actinia tenebrosa | reverse complement strand
CACTATTCGATTGTTGTTGTGTAATTAGTAAAAATAATTTTCGTTTGTTGTTGAGCAACATTCTTGTTATTTCCTAGGATATGATACATTCATTCAAAGGTCTAAAGGAGGATTTCTTGAAAAWGCCCATTGCAATCTCCATGGGAAACATTACGGTATGCATTATGATACTGTGCTAAAAGCTGATAATCCACAACGATATCTTCATTCGAGGAGGTCGATCGTGMACCCTTCAGTACCCCCCTCGCTATCAGTGCTCCGATAATGATAGCCAAATCTAAGGCTCATGTCGAACGTCGAACTTCACGTGAGCCGAACCTAATGACATCAAAGAAGATCGATCGCCTTGTTATCCATTGTTTCMATTAGGTTTGGGTCATGTGAAGTTCGACGTTCGACTGATCTGAAGTCTACAAATATTAGAGAGAAGTCGATCACATTGTGTGAAAACACTGGTATCGACTCCTGACCCCGATTTAAGGATGAAGCATGTCGATTAAATGATTTTTATGGTGTCRATACATCTACAATTCAAACTTAAACGTGATTTCAAAATTATGTCAAACTCTACTAGGTTTGTCCCAATGCTGCTATAAGAAGTGACGAAGAAGAAGAAGACAGTGATTCCAGTGATGAAGAGGGAGAAGAAGAAGGAAAAGAAAAGAGCTGGCAGGAGAGACTAACGAGCTTTGAAAGATTGATTTTTATCAAAGCGTTTAAAGAAGAAAAGGTGAGAGTAACTYATGTTAAAATGCGCTTTGAATATTGAGTAGAAACAGTGCGATCATGATCATTTAATYCTGAGGGTCTTCAGATAAGCTTGACGCAGTCTTTCCAACACTTAAACGAATTTTGCCCTCGTACAAAAACTTGCGCAAAAGTTTGCTTCAATCCTTCCAACATTTCATGTTACRTTTCCTGTATTTTAGGTGATATTTGCAGCTGTAGATTGGGTTTCTGAAAACCTCGGCAAGACGTTTGTGGAGAGTCCATCCATTGACTTACCAGTTCTTTTCGAAAACATCTCTCCTTCCATCCCTCTGATCTTCATCCTGTCAACAGGCTCTGATCCAATGAATGCTTTCTTGAGGTTCGCTAAGGATATGAGCTACACCGATAGGTATGTATGGGGTTTAAACCTGTGCGATGTTATTACTTGCGGAGAATGCCGATGTTATGGGGATTTCGTATACTGCCTATGACGTTATGCATAACTAAAATTATAAACAAAGGTTGAATTCATGGTGGTAAGACCGTGCCCGTGTCATGACAGTGACCGTATCGTGCCTGTGACGGTGTGTTTTTGTGATTTTTTTTTTTTTTCATTGGATAACCAGTCATACGACGCGTTGTGATTGGTTCAATGGACGCATCAATGCATACCGTGACCGTGCTAGGTGTCATGACCGTGACCATGACGGTATGCTGTGTAAAATGATATTATGCACTTTGATTGGTTCAATGGGCGCATCACTTCGTACCGTCACCGTGCTAGGTGTCGTAACAGACCTGCATACAACATTTACTTTCATAACAACAAGTGTTGTAGCTAGACGGGCAATTTAAGCGATAGTTTAATAGATAGTTCATGGATCAGGCGTCGTATTGATGTATTGTAAGTGTTGATAATATTATCGATAACCCGACAGGATCCAAGCCATTTCACTTGGTCAAGGTCAAGGACCAGTAGCCGAGAAGATGATAGCTAGTGCCACTAAGAATGGAGATTGGGTCTTTTTACAGGTAAAGCCTATCAGAATTTCAACAATAGAGTGCTACCATTGAGGGATGATACTCTGGTATGTTGACCGGAGGTCCACGAGGAATCGATTAGATACTCATCTTAGATCCAATGTTCTTTTTATGGTTCCAAATTTCTAAACTCAGATAGAAACCCCTAAACGGAACAATTATTGGTTAGCATAGCATTCATTCTGCCCTGCTTGCTACAAAACCTTGCAAAAAAAGTAAACCAAATTGCATTTATGATAAGGTAACGATTGGAACTTGAAATGCTGAACTTGTTGCATTTTCATAACCTTACTAGTTTTGCTAGCTTGTGATTTCATCTGAAGTTTCAGCCTCAATGTATTGGTTCTCAACTTGAGATAAATCGTTCTTTATTGTTTGCAGAATTGTCATCTTGCAGCATCTTGGATGTTGGCCATGGAGACAACCGTTAAAGAAATTACGTCACCGGATGCGGATGTACACGATGACTTCCGGTTATTCCTGAGCTCCATGCCAACCAAGTCATTCCCAGTAACAGTCCTCCAAAACAGCGTCAAGGTTACTAATGAACCTCCCAAAGGTCTGAGAGCGAACATGAAGAGGGCTTTTGGAGAAATAACGTCTGATACGTTTGAAAATCACCGTAAGTCAACGTTCTGTTGTGAAGGGCAGAACTTGAGATGGCTGTGATACTAAGGGCGCTTTCCATTAAGTCAAACCAATTGGTGCGAGCGACAAAGTCTCAAATGGTACGCGTTGGTTCAAGAGTAAGAACTGGCGCATACCACATGAGAACTTGGACCGATCGGCTCGACTTAATGGAAAGCATCCTAAGATATCATGATGTCAGGGTTTCCATAAGCGCAACTTTAGACAAATCTGCCTYGATGGATGTTGCGGTATTTCTATTATCGTTTAAATTATTTAGGTGTTACGTGGTGGTGGTGGGGGAGGGGAGGGGGGCTTTCTTTTAAATGTTGTTGTTGTTTTGTGTTTCCAGTAACTATAATTTTTCTCTTCAGTTCTTGGTGTTAATTGGCGAAAACTCGTGTTCGGCGTCTGTTTCTTCCACGCCATCATCCAAGAGAGGAAGAAGTTTGGCCCCCTGGGTTGGAACATCAAGTACGAGTTTAACGACCCCGATAGAATGTGTGCTCTAGAGAACCTTAAGATGTTCCTTGTCGACGATCAAATACCTTGGGATGCACTGACTTTTATTACTGGAGAGGTACGTCAAGCCAGAAAGTCTTGTTATAATATAAAATGGTATCCTTACAACAAGTCTTTTTAATGATTATAGGGATATAGTGCTGGGGGGACAGGGTTGATAATGGTGATTGTATTGTTGATGATGACGAGCGTGTGGTATTGGTGATGATGATGGTTGTAGTGGTGGTGTTGATAATGATACTAATGATGATGGTGATGATTATGTTGATGTTGGTGGTTATGCTGATGATAATGGTGATGATTATGGTGATGGAGGGAGGTATTGTTGGTAATGAATGCATGATAATGGTGATGATGATTATGGCAGTGGAGGCGGTGTTGATGATGTTACTGATGACGATGGTGATTATATCGATGGTGATGATTATGGTAATGCAGGGAGGTGGTCTTGATATTAAATGCACGATAATGGCGATGATAATTATAATGGTAGTGATTGTGATGCTGATGACTTTCTTGTTTTAGATCACATATGGTGGTCGCGTCACAGACGCATGGGATCAACGTTGTCTTTCAACCATTCTTGGACGATTCTTCTCTCCCCGCATTCTAGAAGATGGCTACAAGTTTTCACACTCCGGTACGTTGACATGTACATGTAGCTCAAAGCAAACAGCTCTTCAAACAACTGTCCTTTTCTTGTGCAAAAAGAATAATAATTCTTTAATATCAATAGACGTTTCTTCCGGTAATAGAAACCTTAAACATCAATTTTACCGCTAACCGCTAGGATCAGGGCAAGAAACACGCTTGCAAACATGGAGAAACATTTTTTTAAAAATTTTCATGTTAACCTTGCATCCACGATACTTTTGAGAAGGAACCATTGCCCCTAGTCAATTTCAAAGTCACGTGWTTGATAGTAATTAATACTAATGGTGTTGATGATATTTGTTGTTGTTGTTTCAGGCATCTATTTCCCGCCAGGCTATGATACAGTGAAGGAGTACAGGGAATATATAGAGAATCTTCCAATCAGTGATGAACCCGAAGTGTTTGACATGTACGAGAATGCTAACATCGCCTTCCAGGTGAGGTTTGCTTGCATAAGATTTCTTAACTTTTTATTTACTTGACCATTTCATAAAATAACTTCATTTACGCGCACAAAATTTCTACTTAGTGGGAAAATTATTTTTATTTAGAAGTCTTTCTTATACAACCAATTCCAAGTTTAAATATTGATAGAAAACCACTTGGAGTCGGAAGGAAAACCCAATAAAGATATTTCAAGGAGTATCATGGGATATGTTCTGTGGAGAAGATTCTTCCAAGCAACATTCTCGATATTAAAATATTTGAAGTGTAACGTTATATACCAAATGATGCAAATGGGACAACTTTGAAGCAACCCGTTAATTAATATCCACCCCCTCCCCTCCCCAAAAAAATCAAACATGATGGGGAGTGATCGAGATCTTAATTTATCGTTTTTGTCTTTTTTCTCTCTAGACCCAAGAGACCCATCAGTTGGTATTTACTGTATTGGAGGTTCAGCCMCGCTTGGCCAGTAGTGGCGGAGGGAAGACTAACGACGAGATTGTATACGAACTTGCTGACAGYATTTTGTCAAAGTTACCTGATGTACTGGACATGGAAAAGGCGGACAAATCTCTCTTTAAGGTAACATGATGATTATGTTGATGATGGTGGTGGTGGTGATGATGATGATGGTGGTGTTAATGGTGATGCTGATGCTAATGATAGTGGCGATGATGCTGATGATGATGATAATATCGATGATGATAGTTTTGATGGTTTTGGTGGTGGCTGGGATGATGATGATGCCGATGCGACGATGATGATGATGATTGCAAGGACGAAAAAGTTCGAGCATGCGCGCCATCGCCTTCACGAGTGACTACCTTCGGCACGTGAAAAACCTACAATTCATTCACCAATGTGAATACCAACCTATAAAAATGACGGCATCGTCCTCATGCAGGGATTAATCTTTTCTCATTTTCCGTGGGGAGTATTTACTCATCTATTCTGTTTTTGTTTTTTTTATTGAAGACCGATGACAAAGGTAGATACAACTCTTTGACAACAGTCCTTGGTCAGGAAGTTGATCGATTCAACACCTTGCTCAAAGTCATCAAAACCTCTCTCAATCAACTACAGAAGGCTATAAAGGGTTTAGTTGTCATGTCCCTAGAACTGGACATGGTATACACCAGTTTCCTTAACAATATGGTAAGGATCCTTTATCAAAGTCATTATATATGCAGATAATAGCGTGTTCTAGTGCTTTTGCTGACAAAGTATCACGTTGCATATAACGTTACCAAAATGCAATAAGTAGTGACATAAGTCKCATGAATGTGATTACACCTCTAAAGACAGATAGTCGAGAGCAGGTATAAAAGATAAGCCACCAAGAATGTATTCAGTTACTCTCGTCTTGCCATTTTTCTTAAACGGAACTCGATACTGACTTATTAGTTCCCGATACGAATAAACGAAGTTCAATTTTGACTAGGCGGCAAATTTACAAAACTTCTTTTCGTGTCACGCGGGACGGGGCCCTTACGATAAAATTGGCCCTGAAGTTAAACAACCAGTCAACGCTCATTATCCAATATACACAGCGCATGGTCGTATAAAATACAATCAAGTATTTTCAATGCTTCATATTTGTGTATGTATTCGTAATACCATGTTTTCTTTCTCTTCTTAGGTTCCCACTATGTGGTCAAATGCGGCTTACCCGTCTCTAAAGTCTCTAGGTTCATGGGTCAAGGACCTGGTACTCAGATGTTCCTTCATTGATGTAAGTAGTCATCGTCCACGTAATGGACCTCTAGCGCACGGCAGTCGTGTTGGCTCAATCAATAGAATTAACCCTGTTTATTGACTATAGTTTGCTTGCCACTGATGTAGTGATGTAGTTCTCTTTGTTTTCCAACAGCAATGGATCATCCATGGTCCGCCTAAATCCTTCTGGATATCTGGTTTTTTCTTCCCTCAAGGTAACGAATTCTAAAATCTAAAATCTATCAGTTTTCTCTGTAATCACAGAGTGGGACAATCACGAAYGGAACCCACAGATCCATGCTAGGTGAAAGCCCAAGATCGAATTGGAATTTAGAAGTTGGTTTTGGCGGAGGGAGGAAAACCGGAGAACCCGGAAAACCCTCGAAGCACAGGAGAGAACCAACAAACAAACTCAACTCACATACAACACCGAGCTCCTAGTCAGATTCTTATTTCCCTTTTTCTGATTAGTAGTGTTACCGCCGAAATGGTATATTTAGTTTCATTGTCAAAAGCAACTGGACAACCTCAAGATAGCTCTAAAACACTAATCACAGTGCAAAAGATTGCGGATAATCCATTTAGAATGTAAGGACAGAGAACTAGATAGACTTGGAATGGAAGAAACGTCTTCAAGGCAATGACTCGAACACTTTATGTGTCAGGTGTTATCTAAGCTGGCGCCCTACTTAGAAGAGGGGCGATCACAAGATTCCTGCGCGCATTTTAGATCTGCTGCAACTCATACATGAAGAATGATATCAGACAGGATATTTAACTATTTTTTAATGGCAATTTCAGGTTTCCTAACAGGAGCGCTACAAAACCACGCCCGTAAATACAACCTACCAATAGATCAACTTTCATTTAACTACAACGTGCTACCGCAGTATCGATACCAAGAAGAGGTAGCTGAGGCGACGGCGAAGCTTGAGTACGGACAGACCCTACAAATGGACGATGAGATGGAGGTGCCAGAGGACGGTGTGCTTGTACATGGACTGTACTTTGATTGCGCACGATGGGATGACGACAGAATGTTACTAGGAGATGCTGAATATGGAGTCATGAATCCGGTAAGTAATGCTTTTTTTCGTAAACTCGGGCCTTCTAGGCGAAGGATGAGCTGAGAGGGAGGTGGTGCGCGAGGGAAAGGACGGAGGGGAGACTCCTTGTGTTTTGAAAATTTGCATGTGACTTCAAGGAAGTTTCTATCTTATGAATTGTCTGAGATGTGACCATCTATTGGGACAGATTGACACTTTCAACCAACAAAAAAGCACACAAAACAAACAGGATTTATTGGAGCCAACTATTCTAATTATCATTGTCTTTGTTATATGACAGCCATTACCTATGTTACATATGGAGCCTCAAATGAACGTGGTACCAGACCCCGCCTTGTACAAATGCCCTCTGTACAAAACGTCCGAGAGAGCTGGTGTACTATCAACTACAGGTAAAGTTGCATGTTCTTTACTTGAAGGTCCTTTTACATGTATCCATACTAAATGTGCGCAAAACATTTCTGATTGCTTTTGATTAATCAAAAGTGGTGTTGCGATACTGCACTCTCCTCTCACTTCTTGGGTCTAGCGTTCGATTTTTGGACTTAGCATCACATGTGAGAAGAGTTTGTTAGGTCTCTCCCTTGATTCGAGGGTTTTTCTCCAGGTTCTTGGGTTTTCCTTCCACCTCAAAATCTAACATGTTAATTCCAATTCTATCTTTGAGTAGCAGTACATTGACTTTGATCAGCCGAGAGGTTGTTTCAGGTTGATCTGTGAGTTAGTCGTGCCCTGACTTTAATCAGCCGAGAGCTTGTTTCAGGTTATAGATAAAATATGATTTTTTAAATATTAGATAATAAATATTAAATAATATTTTTTTGGTTTGTTTTCCTGTAGGTCACTCGACTAACTTCGTCGTTGCTGTGTATTTACCCACCGACTCCCCCCAGTCTTACTGGATCGAGAAAGGAACTGCATTACTTTGTCAGTTGAATGACTAACTCTTTGAAACCCTACCTGATACTTGTCTGCAGATATGTAAAAAAAATATTCGATTTCTCAATTTTTTCGCCTGTATTTTTCATACCCGATATGATGCTTATCAATGGCACTTTGTAAATATATTCGGCGTGTTAAGATATTTTTGGGTTTTTTTTCTCTGTTTTCGAATGAAGTGTGGTAATTTGGTGTTATATTTTGGAGTTAAATCAGCAACGGTTTGATACATTCATTTTGGTTTTAAATAAACACTTTTATTTGTCATTATTCATGCAAAACATTAGCGGTTTTATTTCCATTTTTACTATTCAAAATATTCCATTGTATATACAAAAGTGTTTGTAACTACGATATAGCTTTTACTTATTTTGGTCGATCATTTTTGCTCAATTTTCTCGTCTTTTTTGCCTCATTGTTCTGGGGGCATTAATATTTATTACAAGAACATGGAAACTAGATGAACAGTACAAATAAACATCTTTTTTATCAGATGTTCTTCAGTCCATCTTTTTTGTAAACAGCATGAATGTCAAATTCATGATTTATCGCTGTGTTGTATCTTGCAGGCACGCCCATTGGAGATTGCATTGTTTGTGCACACTGGGTACTTATGAATTTCAAATTGATAAATGGGCGGTTTAGCGGTATCCTTATCACAATCTCCAGCTCTTAGAATAGAGTTTTTTCGCATTGCTAACGTTATTGCAAGGAAACCTGATCCTTCCAAAACCTACAGTTCAAGAATACGCATCGCTTCAGGATAATCGAAAAATCACTGTCTCTCGTTCCAGTTTTGATGACTTTTCAATGATGCATTAACCAATAAAAAAAGAGTGGCAGTTAGATTCCCAAAGCCCCTTGTTTCCAAAACGGAACAGACGACCAACAGGGCTAGCATAGGCTCTAAGAGGCTCTCTAACATAGGAAATGAGGATGGCTGAGCAATCTGACAAGGACTCTTTGCGCATGTCTGTTTTGTGACAAGAGCTCTTTGCGCATTCTTTTCTTTGACGAAGACTCTTAGCGCATCTGCGCATGTTTATTTTCTGACAGGGACTCTATGCGCATGTCTAGTTTCCGACAAGGAAACCTTGCGCATGTCTGTTTTGTGACAAGGACTCTTTGCGCATGTCAATTTCGTGACAAGAACTCTTTGCGCATTCTATCCTTTGACGAAGACTCTTAGCGCATCTGCGCATATTTTCTGACAAGGACTCTGCGCATGTCTGTTTTTTAACCAGGACTTTTTGCGCATGTCTGTTTTGTGATCAGGGCTCTTTGTGCATGTCTGTTTTGTGACCAGGGCTATTTGCACATGTATGTTTTGTTACCAGGGCTATTTGCACATGTATGTTTTGTTACCAAGGCTGTTTGCACATGTATGTTTTGTTACCAAGGCTCTTTGCGCATGTCCGTTTTGGGACCGGGGCTCTTGAAGCATGTCTGTTTTGTGAAAAAGGCTCTTTACGCATGTTTATTTTGTGACCAGGGCTCTCTGCGCATTTCAGTTTTGTGACAAGGACTCTGCGCTTGTCTAATGTGCCAACATTGAACATGCTCAACGTTTCTCTAGGATTTGAATGGTTGAAGAAAAAAGAAACCATTCAGTATGGCACGTACATGACACTGCAGTAACATTAAAATGGCTTTCCATTTTTAGTCTGTTTCATTCAATCAATAAATTTTTCTCTGGGCTTCATGTATAAATAGTTTGTTTGTTTGGTTTTTTTCCAAACATTATTTACTATTATCAGACTTCATCACTTCACATTGTTCTTCGGCTACTTCAGAATTGCCTCCTTCTGTCTCCTGGTTTTCTCTGAACGTTAATGGAAGTCTATCGTCCTCTTCACCTTTCCTCGCTTTCTTCATGTTCTTTTCTAGCACAGGTGCTGGTAAAGCGACCACTAAGATTCCACTTAACGAGCAAAGCGCACCAGTCAGCCGTCCCACTATGCTCTCTGGCACTAGATCACCATACCTGAAATGAAACAATAGAAACTTTAGACGAGCTAGATTTGATCACCTTTCATGGAATTTGTTTCTGGTAATTTGCAAAGCTAGCTTCCAACTTATAAGCCTTTTCATAGTTTAAGAATCGATTCCACTGCGCATGCGATTTTATCCCGAATTTCTCACCTTTTGTTTTATTAAGAACAAAAGAAGGTTTAGACAAAAGGTGAGAAATTCGGGATTAAATCGCATGCGCAGTGGAATCGATTCTTAAACTATGAAAAGGCTTATTGGCATCAAATCATGGTTGTGTTATGATTTGACCTTGACTTGATGTCATTGTTAACACGCCTTGGCGCGCCTTTGGTGCTTAGTCAAGTTTGATTTTTCATTCGTTTTTAAACTATCAATTAGTTATTTCTTCTGATACGAAAACCATTCTGACAGATCTTTGAATTATCTTGTCTGATAAGTAGAGTTGAGCGACTGATTTTTGAAGAGCCAAAAAATTCTAGATAAAGATAATTCTTTGCAAATTAATAAACTTATTGTCTACATTTCATGGAGGAATTGGAATGTAGAAAAATATGGTGGATAATAAACACTTTACATTACAATAGCCATTGAAAAAGAACAATGATATTAAAATCCCGAGTGATATCTGTCTCTCAAAGGATGTCTCTGCCTTGTAGCAGAGGCTTGGCTCAGTACAACTCAGTACAAGACGGCTGACTCTTAAAATATACTTCAAGATTACCAGAGGTAAGCCCTTATTTAACTCAAATTGCGTCAATCTGTGGTTTATGTAATCTCAAATCCGATTATTATTAATGAATACAATCAGATGTACTGAATAATAAGAATATAGACCCCTCGCAGTGGTTCAAGTGCAACTCAATTTTAATCTCAAGAATTAAATCTAAAATTTTATTTTCTCCGCTCGAACTTAAGCCAGATTAGGAATCGCTCTAAGGGGTCCATTCTCAACCACAGATGATCTTAAAAAGGTTAAATTGACGAAGAGTTGATTACTTGTATGAATCATTCAAAATACTTTATTCAGAGGTTAACATGTCAGAATGAATTACAAATATGCGATGCCTGAGTAAATGAGTCTAGCATGCTAGGGTTGTTTAGAACTGGAAAAAATATACATATATTATTAAGAGCCCAAGCGACATGAAGGAGTCTTGCTAAATGATGAAATATAGGAATTGGTTGAAATTTAATGGCCTGTGAATAGTTAATTCGATCAACTTACCCTAGCGTCGTCATTGTAACAATGGTATACCAAAAAGTTGCAGGGATACTAGTGAAGTTCGTATCAGGGTAGGCGCTCTCGGCGTAATATATCACAGACGAAAATATGATTATCATCACAGCAAGCACCACAAAAACAAAACTGAGTTCAGAGAAACTTTCTCTCAAAGAGCTGCCCGCTTGCTGCACCTTCGTACTGTGGCGAGACATTTTTACGATCCGAAAGATCCTGAATACTCGAAGTACAGTGAAGGGTCCCTCTGATGCTTTAGGCGAGATGAGGCCAACGTAAAAAGGAAGGATGGCTATCAAATCTATAATACTTAGAAATTTCTTAACGAATTCCCATCTTTTTGGGGCGGCAAAAAGTCTTGAGACGTATTCTGAGGTGAAGAGAGTTACACAGACCGCTTCGGTTAGAAAGAACTCTTTGGCGTACTTTTTGCCGCATTTTTGAATCCCACATGGAATAGTCTCTACGACAGAACTAATAACGCTGACAACGATGAAGACGGCTGATATGTAATGTAGAAGTAAACCAAATATGTTGCCGCCCGGATCTTCAAAGATTTTCCACATTTTTCTTCGTAGTATCTGAAGGCACGCTTGGTTGTCAGAGACCTTTGGGATTTCCAGGGGCCTGTTCCTTCGTAAATACTCTTTGAAATCCTCCGTTTGTTCTCCAAAAGGCTCGTGACAGCAGTCAGACATAATGTCCGTTTGAATACCGAAGTAGCGACATTCGGTGTCGAAGCAGCAGGCGCATTCCTCTTCTGGGAAATGAAGTTTTCCAGTTTTGTAAAATATTATGATGTATTTGAACACTTCAGGGTCTCGGTCAAAGAAGTATTCCTTCCTTTGTGAATCGAAGAAGCTTTCCTTGAAATTGCTTCCAAGAAGAGTATCTAAAAAAATAAAATATGGTTATCATAGGCGGGTAATGAGATTTTATCTGGTCTTCTTGGTGGGCTCCCTGAGGAATTACATGCTTTTTCTCGTACCAGAGAAATCCCATATGAGGATAGTTAGATGAACGCTATAACAATTGGTACCGGTTTCATTCACAAGACTGAGGTGCGCGCATTTTTTATCAATATCATTATTTAACAAGCCGAGCTCACTTCCATTCCTGATTGCCTGATTTCTTACGTCATATTAAAGCCCAGTCTTTCATCATCATGTAACGGCCTATAGACTGCGAGCGGCCCACTTTTCACTTCAGACTCAGTCTCAGAAGAATGTTTTGGTTGGGATTCCTGTGGATGCGCGCGAAGATTAGAGAGGGCCAATCTCGTACCCAGAGCCTGCGTTTCTTCTGGCCTGCGGCGAAGAACTAGGGCTCTGGCATAATCCATTTTTTGAGACCAGGATTTCTTGGACTTCCGGTATAATAGCGCACGCACTCAAAGACTTGCTAAAAAATTAAAATATTTTCCCCCAGATTTTTAATTCGTACTATGATTTGTACTTTGTAGTTTGACTTCGATTTAATTTTTACTTTGCTTATTTTGAACGTTTATATCTCACTTTCCGAAAATTGCGCATGCGCCAAAATACGGATTATGCCAGAGCCTCGTTCTTCGCCGCAAGCCAGAAGAAACGCAGGCTCTGGGTACGAGATTGAGAGCGGGGAGAAGGTAGAGTCTGGAGGGAAAAGCTGGAGTACTCACACTCTAAACGACCTAAAGTACATTGAGCATACTGCATATATTATAATCCTATACCACGACTTCGCGTTTTTTTATTAGAGTTCATCTATTATTAAGTTCAATCTTTTTTAACCTAAACCACTGCACCTTCAATGACGAGTACAATATAAATACACTTAATGCTCTTTCAGTTGAGATAAAGGTCCAAGTCTTCTATGTTATTATCTTGTCAGCTCTATCAAAGATAGTTTTTGTGAAATCTACATATTTTTTGAGGCGCCATATTTCAATCTAAAATACTTAAAAGTATTTTAGATATTTCTTCAGCCCTTATGAAAACACGTTATTGTAGTTTTTGATCTCATAATCTATTCCTTGTGTTTTGCGGGGTTATTTTTTTCAAATTGTTATTCAGTACATATTTATATATGCTCCATRAAGAAAAATACATTTTGCATAATTCAAATTATCTCTCCGAATACTTTGTCAAATGGCATCGCGAACTGAATATTCCTTAGTTATACCCATCCAAAATAGGATATTTTCATTGCTTTGTATTATATATTTGTTCTCTCCTTTTCCTTTTTTTTTTTTTTTTCCTTTTTCTCTCTCTCTCTTTCTCTCTCTCTCTTTTCTTTTCTTTCATTTCCTTATAACTTCCATTTTCATCAAGCCAACATCAGACTTTAGATTTAATTGCATATCTTTGTCACCTTTCAGCCTTAACAGAGGAGGTAARCTCCATAATTTTCTATTAACTCTTCAGTAGGAAAAAAATAATTTATTACCTTTAGAGAAAACATGCACAGATGATACACAGAAACCCGCATTTCTAAAAAGTAGACCTTAAAATTCATCGATATCTGAATAACAATCAACTGAATATAACGGAATATGAATGTATTTGATAACATTTACCTATCATTTATCTAAGACATTTTGTATGTGCAAAAATAATAAAAAAATAAAAATCGAACGATAATAGTGGACTTCGATAACTTCTACTGAGTCAAAGACTTTTAACTATTTAGCCTATTTCAAAAAATATATTTTCTGAAGGCTACGATTTGAAAGAATCGCCGGAAAAAATACATTTAATCTTTCAATTTTTACTTATTTTTTTCTTGGTCATAAATGCGCACGTTGGAATAATAACATCAATATTGTGAATTATTTGGAAACTAAGGATTTGAAGATCTCAGTGTGATCTAAATACAAAGGTGACTATCTGAGTCAAGCTTGTTTAAGTTTTTAACTGATCTTTGCACAACCCATGGTGYTTTTGTTAACAGAGAAAATATAGAAGAACAAGGAACAAACAATTCAGTGCCATCTGTTCGATTCACCCAAGAATAGTAATGTCATTGACATGTTTGATGCTTTCGTTACTAATTGCCCTAACGCTATCGTATATGCTCAAAGGTATAAAAAATCATCTTTTTTTAAATATCATCGAGCTACAAAATAATTCAATATAATTTAAGTTCTAAGACAGAGTATTTACCTGGAAAACGAGAGAAGATATCCTTATCCACGACAAATCTTTGTCCACTAACATTGATCGTTGTCAGACAGCGTCGATTTTGAGCTCTTTGAATCGATTTTTCTCTTTCTTTTAAAGCTGCTTTTTTTCTTGCTGCCCGTTCTGCTATCAGCTCCAGTATCTCTTGATCTATCTTCCCTTCTTTTCCATCCCTGAAACGACGACAAAGAGCTGAGAACGCGGTTCCAATTCTTCTTAAACTCTCCATAATATCTGACTAAGCTTCAAAGAGAGTGCTAAAGTTCCCAAATATAAGTGCTTATAGTGTTGGGCTACGTTTATTAGAAAGGATTATTATTATTATCCATCTCCTGTTGTGTGGGTACAAAACTGCAAATTGGAACTCCGTGGTATATTTTGCACAATTGATGAAGTTTATCATAACAGACCCAATACCCAGCGTTCGCATAAACGACAGTCTTTTTCTATTGAAGAAACGTTCAAAATAAACTTAGCAAAGAAAGCGGAATAGTCTTATTTAATATAATACTATTCGCCTCTCAGAAGCGAAACAAGGTCTTCAAACAATTCAATTGATTGATTAYAATAGAATTTGAACATTGTCTTTTGAAATTGAACTTGTAAATAGCAAATATATCTATTTATTATATACTATTTATCTGAAATTACAGTCGGGCTGAATGCTATATACATAAATAGGAAGATGAAATATTTTTATTTGAGATGGCAATTCAAGAGTTTGTTTACTGTACGACCTAAAATTAAAGCTGTATCGGATTTAATATCGAATCTATTTTGACTAAAAAGAATTGAAATAAGTCGTCAGGTTTACGTGCTAATCAAGCGGGGTACTCTTTATGAACTAACCACAGATGATGAGTGTTGCAACAGTTAAGTAAGTGTTATAAATGGTGGTGGTTAAGCTTGGTTAGAAAATCAAGCGAAGCCTGGAAATCCCCATCTAGATCTAGCCATTGTCCTATATATAGTAACAAAGTAGTGCTAGTGCTACCTCTATAAATAAATATTGATTTAAATAGAAATAAAATAAATACATTTTCCTCGTCATATTTATCTAAATACTGATTTATAAATAGTCTATCACGAAGCCTAATCGATTCTGGTTTCAAATTTGGCTATTTTTCGCACAAAAAAAATACTACTTCAAACGGAAAGAAGAAAGATATATATAGCTCTAGTCCATCTTTCAAAATAAACGACTTATCGCGCATGCGTATGACGTCCACAAATTACCGGTAGTGACATTTCTATAGTTATATACTACCTTATTAAGGCGAAGTCCGTAAGGATTTATTTTTCTTTACTAACTCGTACCAACCTTTGCTTCACCTTGAATTTTCTTTTAGCCCCCATGCGTAAGATGTTATCCTTCAAGATATTAACCGTCGTCGTCGACAAACTCTACTGTCTTACACTAGTCCAATGACATTTTTTGATTGTCTGAACGAGTTGTTTTAATTTTAAAGCCGTTCCTTAAGAAGTGGTCGAAGCGGTTTTAATTGATGCTTATTAGTATCGAGTTTTTTTCAAGGTCAAATCTAATTCTGCGTTAAATTTTTATCAACTTTGTCGTGAATGAATCTTTTTTCTTTCTTATCGCGCTACAAAATCTCCTTGGTATTTTTAAAGTAAGCTAAATTTAGATTCACAATATGAGGATACAATTTTAGAGGTTTGTTTTTAGAGAAATTTAAGATATCGATCCACGAAATGAATTTTTAAGATTTTATAACTATATCAAGCTAGTATTGAGTCTTCGTTGTTCGTAGTGTCCGCTTTCAGAAACAACTAAAACAAATTTTTTCAGGTCTTTTACTCTTTACTTTTTTGGGCTATTATTGTTATTGAACTGACACGTTGCATATGCTTATTTCTACTGCATGAATAATGAATACCATTGCATTAATTAAATAAATTAGTTTAGTGGTGAATACGAAAATACAAATACTTATTACCCAAACGTACAAAATTACTCAATACTGATATTATTCAGTAAGGAAACTGAAAATGACTTGATTTGTAGAATGAAGAAGTTCCGTAGGATTTGTATTAAATTAGATGCTTGTTTTTTCGTTAATTAGTTTTAATTTAATTTAATGAAAAAATAACAAGTAGAGTGTGTGAGTCGTACCCAGCCTTCGAAAGTTCTTTGAGATTCTGGCATGTCTGTCTAGATGTTCCACTACCTGGGGGGGAGGGGTGGGGGGAGGTCCATGGGGGTTTGTTGACCCCGTATTCTTCCCTCATTTTTCTTTTCTTATCTTTTCTTTTCTTTTTTTTTTTT
>NW_022261303.1:83308-112898 GCF_009602425.1 Actinia tenebrosa | reverse complement strand
ACCTACCTACCTACCTATCTACCTACCTATCTACCTACCTACCTACCTACCTACCCACCTACCCACCTACCCACCTACCTACCTACCTACCTAACCTACCCACCTACCCACCTACCTACCTACCTACCTACCTACCTACCCACCTACCTACCTACCTGATGTCTGACCGCCAACCGCTATTTGCTTAACTATGATACTTATCTACCTACCACCATCCAAACACCAACCGAACTACCGAACTTTTTATCAACAATTTACTTTTTTACCTTGGACACACTCATCTAGTTATCACTAATCTATACGATGGCCCATAAGTCTCTTAAGAACCAATCTTGAATCAAGTTTACTCAGTGAAGTCTGTCAAGAAGCACCTCTTCTCTCTATCTTCATACGTCGCACACATGGTTTGGCATCAAGCATTAAGAATAATAAATAAATTGTGGTCATGGTATTAATGAATTGGTAACCGATTCCTTTCGAAATAACGAATGATTCGATAATTGGCTCTAATGGCAGAAAGAGTGAACAAAGCAAAGTTTGAAACACATAACACCTTTTTTCGATTTCTCTTTCATCCGTTTCCGCCAAAGTGCTCATAATCCATATATTAATATTCTGAGTTCGTTCTAAACGAGAAAACTAGTAAATCTTAACAGTTATGGGCTGTAACTTGATTAAACAAAGTGTCCGTGTACGCAACCATGTTCATTTTCTTTGATCTGAGTGTYATATTAATTGTATTTTGTGTGTGTGGTAAAGTGATATTCGTTGTACTGCTTGTTTTCGGTATATAAAAGCTGTAAAATATGGAATTTCTTTTCGTTATTAAATGAAAAAGCTGAAGAAAGCAAATATAGTTTTGGTTGAAACTGGTCAATTTTTCTTTAAAATTATTATAACGAAAGAAGAAGTTCTAACTCGAGATCTAGTTAATTTTTACGAACGTTAAGAAATCGGTAATAAAAATAAAAGACGTCTGTTAGAAGTAAGAAAAGAAAAAAAAACTGTTATCACTTTAGGAAGGCAAACTTTTGCGGATATCTCACGGCGAGGAATATTTGCACAATTAAAATCAGCAGGGAATGCGAACATCAGTTACGAAACCCGCCGTTCAATGAATCTGGGGATCGAAATAAAAGACTTGAGCGACTTTCACAATGAGTATAATTTAATAATCTTTCTCCTCGAGAAAAAAAACTTCTGAGGAAAACATAACAATTGCGCTCTTTTATCTAGATCTTTCTTGTAAATAAATAATACGTAGTTGTACAGTTTTTGTGACAGAATTCTAAGATAACAAACGCTCTCTTTTTCTTCAATTTTGTAATAATTCCTATTAATTTCAAGTTTAAGTTACTCACTCATCGACGCCAGCATATGAGTCTCCTTCGGATAAAGCCTTCTTGCCACTAAAGAAGTCCATGTTCGTCGTTGGACAGACCAAGCGTTTATGCCGCTTTATTTGCGTTAGTGTTATCAGTTTAACGTTTCCTCTGGATAATATATTCAGCCAATTCTAATTTTGTCCTTGTATATTTGCATATTATCGCTCGTATGTCCAAACGAATGGAGCGGAAGCAGCAATCTTATCGCCAGCCTCTTCCGGATCGAGATCGGGGACCTCAGTGCTGAATACTCTTCGTATTATAAACGCAAACTGTTTGAAGAATCTTCTAATCAGTTTATTTGTTCCTTAACTACGATTTGTGTACGTCAAAAAATCATTATGATTTGCTTGTGCCTCAGGGTATCGCTGGTGAATGTCACCTTTTTGTAACAATCCTACTGCTCCTTTTTTGTTTTTTTTTTTATTTAATAAAACAAGGTGATTAATTTTGTTTTTTCTCTTTATTTCAATTTTATTTCGGAACCAAGGTCTCATTTTTTCCTATAAAAGTTTTCTCCCTCTCTTTTGTTATTACTTGATTATTTTACGTTCTCCCACTCATTATCATATTATTCAAAGATAGATTAATGATTAAAGCGGGTTCTTGAGTGCAGATTTTCCCTCAATTAAACACACGTCGTTTAAAATTCCCCAAAGTCGAAAGGCTAACTTTATATCAAACGAAATTTCTTCATCTTTCTCAAAATCCTAAAGGATGATTTCCACCCTTTTGTCGCGCCAACGTAAAACCCTCAAGACCCTACATCGTATTTGTCACTATCCTTAAACCATTCCAGACAGATTTTATTATATTATGATAAATTATAACTTTAAAGACCTTTTACTTCAACGAAACTAGTTAATATTTATAGATTATAGGCACTAAATGTCAAGAAATACTTTCCTAATATCCTAGTTACTAAGAAATTCATTATTATCCTGTCCTGGCCTGTCAAATGAAAAAGCAATTCGTCTATATCTGGAGGGCGGGCAAAGACTTTTAAACACCGAAAGTTTTTATATATCAATAAAACGTACTGAATATTTAATAACTTTGCTTTAAATAACTCCTATATTTTTTGAAATGTTTTTTATAAGAATTCACAGGGTTTTTTTTCGTACTTTACTTGCTAATCTTTTAAACCACATTGATTTATTTTATCGCTATTTATCACAAAGTTAACAATAATGGGAGAGAGACTAATATAGATTTATTTTTAATATAAAAGATAGTTTATCTGTGAACAACATTGAAGTAAATATTTACTAAAATGAAATAACATTTTTTTAATCAAATAATTATTAAAGTCAATCCCAATTTCAAGCAAAGCTAGTATTGTTGAGATGCAAACATTTCTCACCGTAACAACAGTTTTGCAGTTTTATAAATTCAAGGCGGCGACAGAACCTTCAAAGCTAACGAGGTTTATAATACCATTATATTAAGTTTGAATATTAAATGTTATAGATTCCTTTCAGCAATTTGGAATTAATGTTAATCTGGAGGACAAAACAAAATGGAATTGTCAACCAGCTAAGTAGAAGTACAGTGAAAACTACCAAAAATAAAATGAAAATAAAAAAATATAAAAAAGAAGCAAAGTGCGTAACAAGGTTTGCACTTTGCATCAGAATAAGTATACACGGTTTTAAACGATTTTCACGTCTTTTGTGGCCGCCTTCGTCTTTACACAATCTGAAAAGCAGATCATTATATATCTAGAACATTCTACCATACACGAACCGAACCAAAAAAAATAATGAAAAGTTAAGAAATAAATAATACAATAATTGCGGAGAATAATCCTCGAGCTCTTAATGCATTCTACATTAAGATAACAACAGGACTAAGTCATCAACGTATTAATAGGTTGGTGTTGGCAAAATGTTTTTCTGATAGTATAGCTTTAATAATTAATCAATAATATTGTTTTTACAGCTACATTATTATTCCGATCATTATTTTTTGATGTGTTGAAAATTAAAAGCAACAGTAATTGGAAAATTGTTCTGAAAATGTAATAGATAGTTGATCAATAAGTATCACTGAGCTTGCGCACAGCCGATCTGCATGCAATGGAATGTATGTAATAACTCTGAGCATGCGCAGTGTAAAATGTCTGTCATTCTGAGCATGCGCAGTCTACAAAAAATGAAATATATGTTATTCTAAGGCTGCGCACTGTCGCTTTACATGTTTATGTTATTCTTAGCATGCGCACAGCCTGCACTGAACATGCGCAGTATAGGCACTTGAAAGTTTGTCATTTTTAGCATGCATGCTATCGGCTTACGAATGTATGCCATTCTGAGATGCACACAGAATTGCAGTCAAAGAAATGAAGAAATGTAGTTACCATGAGCATGCGCACTGTACGCCCATAAAATATTTTTCTTACTGGGCATGCGCACTGTCGACACTGTCGACATACACATGCAAGTCGTTTAGAGAATGCGTACACCAAACATACAATGGAATATATGTTATTCTTAACACACGCACTGCCGGCTTACACAGAAATGTCATTCTGAGTATGCGCACACCAAACAAACACAATCTCGTACCCAGAGCCTGCGTTTCTATACCGGAAGTCCAAGAAATCCTGGTCTCAAAAAATGGATTATGTCATAGCCCTTGTTCTTCGCCGCAGGCCAGAAAAAACGCAGGCTCTGGGTACGAGATTGCAAACAGACAATGAAATATATGTTATTCTGAATATGTGCACTGTCGGATTACATATTTATGCTATTTTCAGCATGCTCACAGTATACAGATGATGAAATATATTTTATTCTGATCATGTGCAACGTAGTCTCACAAATGTTTAGGAATTAAGTATTTCTTAGAGTTGTAACTCGGCTTTAGTTCAATTATCATGAACTTCTGTGCGAGTATTGATCTTATTCATTGGCCTTTTTCGTTGAGGTTTTTCAGTATTGAATCTGCAACTACTCCGCGGTCAGAGATAAAACTTCATAGTATTTTACCCTTGTGTAGTTCATCGGTTATCCATCTCAGTTTACTGACAAATAAAACTGCGATGCAAAAAAGGAAAGACTCTTTTTCATCGGAAAGATTTCTTCCGAACAGGATTTGTAAAACTGGCGCGCAAACTGATGGTAATCGGAAACCGCGCGTGCATAATTTTGGTAAGAAGTCGGTCTTAAATAGCAGATTTTCAAGGAGTATTTTAATAAATAAACATGTCTGAGACGAAAATTCATTATAACCATCCGGCATACAACTTTTTCAAAAATTACATCTCGATCACGCAAAGTTAATCAACTGCTTGCAATCATGATTTCCACCGTAAGCGCTGTAACTTGTTTATTTAATCGTCACGCACCCCGCAATCTGTACTTCTTTAATAATAATGCAATGATATGAATTACTAGGTAGGTTTGTCGGTTTAGAAATGGGTGCTTAAATATGAAGACAATATTCCGGCAATATTGTAATGAGGTGAGTTGCCGTAAAGCGGACTATTACTACTTTGATAGTAATACTAGTCTGCACGAATAGAAAATTTTAGCCCGTATAATAATAATAATATCTTAATAATAGTCTTAAATAAAATACTGAAGAGACTTTGAAAACGTTTATAGAAAGAATAGAAACGCTTGTATTTAAAAGGATGTGCTTATTATGATCAACAGAGGAACAAAAGAATTGTCAAAAATGTCTCAAATTTCTGAATAGTTCCATTCAACTTAAAACCTATTTTCGATATTTTTATTGTGTTGGTTATAGACCAAAGTGAGTAGATATGAACTCGTTTAATATTTGGACTGTTTTGTTTTTAGATATTAGTAAGTATAGAGGTAAGAGCTTTCAATATTTGGACTGTGTTGGTTTTAGACGCAAGTCAGTGTATAGCTAAAAATCGGTTTGTATGTATTATATCAAAGGAGGTGCAATTCTACAAACATTAAATAAGAGCTAAATGATACTATGGTTAACCATACAGTCACAAGGCTAGCACGGGGATTTGGTTTAAGGAAGAGAGTGTTAAGTAAAAGTCAGAAATTTTAAATTAAAAATTTACATGCCGGATGAGAAACGTCAGTTTTTCATCCCTTTTTTCATAAGATAAATCATTTTCGTACCTTTGCTCTTCTGTATCACTCATTTTTGTCCTTTTCCCGCACTTTCCAATGGAATTCTCTAGCCTCAGAGTCTAGATTTAGATGATGATTTCCTAACTCAACACACTGATTGTCTGCTCGATAATAAACCACTTCAATTACATAGGCATTCCTATAAAAATTTCAGAGATATCCGAGCCAATCGAATTGCTTTAAATCTCCCCGGCTGAAAGATTAGGGACCATAATTAATGAAACCAACTGATTGAGATAGATCGTCAGGCAACACGSCGGGAGCGGAGACCAATGTTCTTTGTATCACAGCCAGCATCGACGAATCTACTCATAGAAAAACTCTTTCCAGCTACGAACTAGAAGTTTTTTAAAACTTCTCATTGTTTTTGTCTTCAACGTTCCGGGCTAACTYGGGAGGGAGAAATGCTGTTCGTACCGAAAATAATCACTCATTATGACTAAAAATTTTTGTCGACTGTGATGATTTTAATTACGGATTTACTTGTTTTTAGAATGCAACGTAAACGACTGGCTAAACGTTACTGCTCCCGAGCGYGTTTTTAGTTTTATGTTTAATCTATTCGCATGACAATGAGATGATGACTCCTAAGGCCGAAAACTGTATATGGATGTAATCATTCCATTATTCATATGCAACCACTGACCAGATATATTCGGTCGGGTATCGGCACAATTGATGTTATCTCTTTGTTGTTGTGTTCCAAGATACATTATTCATTACCAGTTTTAGCTCATCGATCAATAGATCTAAATTTCTATGCAATGTATAATTAATTTTTGCTTAAATAGATAGTTTTTATATTGCTCTATCTACACGGTATAGTTTCGTGCAAATCGTTCTCGTTAGACTGAGCACAATGTTTTATTATATCTTTAGATAGTATCACAAGTATTAGTGTACCTTGTCGTCATGGATCTATTTTGTTCTACAGCTATGATAAATCAAGCTACCCACAAAGCAATGAAATACCAGGAGTTCAAGCCAGACCGAGATGCGTAGTTTAAATCAGTAATAGATACCCTAATGCCCATCCAAACTAAAGCGTTTAAATACCGACGTATAATTTTCGATGCGTCTTGCGCATGCGATCACATGAAAACGATCAAAACCGTTAAGCCTTTTCATCGAAGACGCATATACTATTAAAAGAAAAACGTGAAGAATAACGCGCGCGCGCTGGAAGCTTTCGATATAACGCATTCGGCAAAAACTGAGCTTTTCGAGATCTCATAAGTGTGGACGTGACCTTAGTTCGAAGGTCAGCTCCGGCCAGTGTTGTTTACAGGATTATTCTATAAGCCTTTCTATCTAAATGCATYAATACAAAGCACCGATGACGTAATTAGTGGTGGTGGGTGTGTGCCAGAAAGGGAGGGAGCGAATCCCCCTTAAGTATAAAATACAGTCTCGATTTTACGAAGTTTTGTTGTTGTTTTTTTTGTTGTTTTTTTCGTTGTTTTTTGTTTTTTTGTTTTTTGTTTTTTGTTTTTTTTTTGTTTTTGTTTTTTTGTTTTTTTAAAGAAAAGTTGAAATTTTACATTAATGTATGCGAAGATCACAAAAGACTTCTGCGACAAAGTGCATTTCTACTCTGTTGATTTGGCGAGAACTTTGCGCGCGCATGCAGTAATCCGGACCAATTTTGCGCATTTCACATTTGGTTTGCAATTAATTTAACGCAGGCAATGTCAATCATTATGAAGTTGTTGCTCTTCATGAACTCTAATCAAAAGAGCGTGGTATCTCGGATTCATACAAAATTCATGTAAACAAGCCACCCACAAAATACACTATAAAATTTAACCTCCAATTATGTTAAAAATTTCTTTTCATTTTTAATGTAGTCTTACCTTCGACAAATATCCAAGAGCTTCATTTTAGTCCTTGCGGGTCTCTTCTTCAGCACTTTGAAGAGGATTTACCTATCAAAGGTTGTTTACAATTAACCAGTTAGATTGGTGACTTGATAGAGGGTCATTTGGAGATAACGTGCTTTAGATATGTAAGCCGTTATCATTTTTTAACGTTAATTGTATTAGAGGATCAAGGAAAAGGATTTAGTTGTCAACTTGTCTTTGTTTTCAAAGGTATGGAAGAGAATGCTAGAACATTCCATGTGAAAGTGAAAACTAAAAGCAAAACAGTTAAAATAAAAATGAGCTCGAAAAAGAAAAGCAAAGCACATGTTAATGTCTTTTTTTAGGAAGAATATAAGCTAAAATCACGTGGGTAAGTTTGCAGGACTGTACAGTCCAAGAATTAGAACACTGCGATAGCCATACTTTTATGACGAAAAAAAGAAATGCATCCAACTGCAGTAAAGTAGAAAGTAAAACACTATACAATGATATACTAAAACAGAAATAAAGAAATGGCGCAGATGTAATCAAAAAAAAAAAACAATTAAAAAATAAGTAATAAAGCTTAAACTGGCTTCTAGGTTATATACATTTGTATGCAAAGTGCAAACTCTGGATTTGGTAAAACTAAAATGAGAACTATTATCATTGTAAACTTTTCAACTTTTCTTCTCGTCCATAATATTATTTCAGTATTCTAGTAATACGATAGTACAAGCAAAATCATATGTCGCAACATTAAACATACAAAATACAAATATCGTTTTTATCTTTAAGACTTTTTCAATGAATCATAAACACGAGCTCATATATTGAAATCTCCTAAAGCTAGGAAAGAAGTTCGTGAACGATGGGATATCGTCAAGCTGTAGAATAAAATATAAATTAGCCAAGTAGTATTTTCGATTCAGACCATTGTGTGAGTCTTGGAATTTTGGTGAACGATTTAAAGCTAGCAAAGTGACAAAAATGTCCTGAAAGAAGGGCATAAAGCTCTAAAAACGCTAGACTGTTCTTTGGCCGAAATAAAGTGGAAACGAAAAATAATGTAATGAAATTGAAAGTGGGTTGCAATTAGAATTACAAGCTGGGCCGTCTTTCTAACTCAGTCTTAGAGTTTGTTTACCTTTTCTGCCGCTACTAAAGCTGGTTGTGATCGCTTTTTCTGTGGAAACTACGACGATAAGCCGTGTTTCTAATGAAATATTCAACCGCCGCTTGAAGACTTTACTGACTCCAGCTGAGGCTACTGACGTCACTACCTCTAATTTTGTCTGAGAGCGCTTTGTCAGATATTAAGATTCAAGAGTGAACACAATCTTAAATAGAACAGTAAATGGGACACTATTATTAAAACCGAACTTCTATTAAGACTAAATCTTTGCGTGCTTATTGAGTTAATTTTCACTTGCTTGAAATATAAAGAGCAAACACTCATTTTGAAGTATAAAAAGCCACTCTTCAGTCAACATTTGACATTGTGATGTTTTCCGTAACTATAGGCAACCTAGGCAAAACATTCCAATTTTCATTTTGTTTTTATCGAATGTGGGAATAATAACACTATGTAAAGACATATTAAGTCGATAGAATTACTATGGTCGTCTAATGAAGATAAAGTGAAGCTAATGCGAAAGATGAAATTTATAAAGCACTCGAAATATTGATCATTGTTTGAAGAGCTGACTTCAACCCACACTATCAGCTGATGTTCATGGAAATTTCAAAAATCGCCACATTATAAATTAATGAAAGTTAAAGTTAAACGTCAAATTTCTCAGCCTTGAAAAAATATTCATGAAATGATTTAAACTTCAAGCCAATAATTAAAGATTTTAGGAGACTTTTCTTATAAGAAGAGGCTATCAGACGACACAATTGATCATTTTTGCAGTATGTGTCGATGGATTGCTTTACCGGCTTGCGATGTTTACACAGTAAAAACGAAAACAAACCTTCATTTGCAACTATACTTCAGTCCAAACTTCCTTCCACAATTTGTTACTCCAAGTACGTTGTAACAATGTTCAAATTTAAGTCTTATTAATCTTACTTTGTTCGTCTGCTTTCTGCTTTTATTTCATTTCCTAGTTTTCTCTTACTCAAACGAATTACTTCCTATTGCTAAAATATTCTTATTCAAATCCATCATTGCATTTAATTTGAATTTTCTCGTTTTAGCCTCAGGGCTTCGTAACTTGAATGAATTAATAAAAAGCTTTATTTTAGCAGGGTATTCCCTTCAGTAACGAAAGTACTGCTATCAACGGGAGCCCAAACTTATGAATATGAACTGAAATGTTCCATTTTTTAAATTTCCTGCAGTGCAAGAATAGTAATAATGATAATAATTATAAATATACAATATCTAAATATATTTGCAAYAAATTAATAAATAAAATTAAAATAAAGTAATAATAATAATGATAATAATAATAATTGATTTATTCCAAAAAAAATTAAAGGTTTGGGCAAATTGCAGTACAGTACAGTTCGCACTCGCGTTGAATATCTCCAGAACAATTATTCAGTCCTATCAGTACTCATAGGCTGTGACGATTGTTATCGCTCATGCTTGATACCATCGTGGAGTTATATAACGTGACAATACTATAAAATCATAAGAAGTTTATTCATATGCGATGGATTTTGGATCCCATCATCGAGTCAATTAAAGATACATCATCATACCTTAATTCAGTTTTAGTCGGATCAACTCAGTACTTTTTACAAGCTGCTTTACCTATATTTCAAAAGTGCGAAGCTATTCATACTCTTAACTTAACCTTAATAGAGTGAAAAATTAAAGATATTGCTCAAAGCTTTTAAATATTCAAGTATGAAGTGATAATTGTACTGAACTCTGCACTGAATTATATGTTTTACACTGCACTTCGCGATCTCAGTACATAGCAACAGTTTTTGGCTCCTTGAAATAAAATGAAAAATGTGCCCAAGCGCTTTTGAAAAATATGCCTTACAATTAGGAGAAACGTTGTTGGAGGGGTGATACACTGGCAATAGGATTGCAAGATGCTGCAATATGTAACGAAAAGTAGAACGAGCGGGTTATCGAAAACAAAGCAATAACAGCAATAATCGATTTATTTATGGATGTATAGGCAAATACAGTCTAATGCACAAGCTGGGAAAACAAAAAGTGGTGTAAAGATTTTCTTAATTGAGTAGCACCTGCTGTAATTAACCCATCCAGCTTATTTCAGTACTTAACAGCTTATAGCATCTTTGCTAGCAATCAAGTTATAACTACTTGAATGCTGTCTTTGGCAAATTAAATTAAATTAAATTGTCTATATCTTACATGCATTAGATTCAGTATTTCGTAGCTGTCCAACTTAAAAAAATCTACTGATTAAGCATGATTCATTCTTCATATAGTAGTAGCAATTACTGGATGGGCATTAACAAGACTGTTATTTTTGCAACGGTTAACGTCGTTAAGTTTTGAAAAGATATAACAACAGAAAACTTAACGATTTGGAAAACCAAATAAATGGTAGAGCGGAGTTATAGTTTTCAATCAACAAAAAAAAGTGTTTGCCATATCATATCGATGATGACTTGTGATAGTGTTTTTTCACATCATATAGGTACTGATAAAATCAATAAAAAACTGTCGCCCGGCAATGTGAGGTAATGCCCGCTCGCTCTAGGTGTTTGACAATAACCAATAATGCGCTCACAAGGGGAACAAAATAGGCAGTGATAATGGATGATGCTAACCATACTTAGATTTTAGCGCTACGAAGATAGCCAGCCATGTTGGATGATGAAATCCAATATGGCCGTCGCTTTGCTGTTTCTTTAACAAGTGAAGCCTCTTACCTTTTTTTCTCGCATATAACTTGACCGTACGATATATACGAAGGACTAATGAAGTTTCGAACTCTCGAACTGATTCGGTATTTAGCTCAAATTTTTTCAAAAAAAATCTCTACCAAGACAACAACGATTGCCTAGTACGTCTCTCACTGAGTATTTATGTTTTAACGAATTGTTGTATCCCCTTTGGAAGCAAGCCACGAGCTTACATGGTTGTTGAATAAATAAAAGTAATGGATTGTGGTTACGCTTTCTGGGCCGGTGTATTTTAGTACCTGTCGTAAACTAACTGTAAACTACGCTATATGATTGAATAAATGAATAACAAAGGCTGAAAATTGAAACTGAAAAATTGAATTTTTTTGTTTAAATAATAGATTAAAAAATAAATTTGGTCATAATTCATTCACTCAATTTAAATGTTTATTTATACATAAAGAAAACAAGACTGAGTCAAAATGAGGTTTGATTTATCAATTATGGATATTAATTTTGATTTATTGAAATTATTTACGCCCAAACTTCTTTTGTTATTTGTTAAACCGCTTAACCACTCTACGCCCTGCTGAAGAAAAGAGCTGGAGCTCGGCTGGAGCTCAGTCATGAACACGTGGTGTAAAAATGGACCACGTATCCATTAAAGTTTATATTTATAATATTTGAGGTTGCAGGATAAATTATTGTTATCAGCGGGTTGTAGTAAATCTAGCGTCTCTCTTATACGTACAGGCGGGAAAAAACGCCCAAAAGATCTGCAAGGGAGGCTATAGAAGATCCTGACTGTTTTAAAGACCGAAATTTGTAATAATAACTGATAAAATGAATAATAATAATAATAATAATAATAATAATTATTATTATTATTATTATTATTATTATTATTATTATTATTATTATTATAGTACACTCAACAAAATTACTCGACTCTGATTGGTCGAGAGGAGTACAATTATAGCGTTAATTGTACTCCGTAGGAGTACCTAATTAAGTCGCTATGGCAACACGGCCAAAACAATGTCAAAACAATTATTTTCTATCATTTTGTATTTAAATAACATATAAATAAAAGTTTAAAGCCGTAAGAACTAATCTTTTTTATGCATTTCAGTTTCGCGATGGACTGAAAATCGGCCGCCAAATAGACAAAGATGAACGGCGTCGTTTCGCATTTTTTACTGGAATTTTGTTGAGTGAACTATAAACAAAAAATCACACGATCTTCTCGTACAATTTGAAATTAATAGACACTCGTAATGTTTTGAAAGTTCTTTAATTGCACGAGCCTAAAGGCTCGTGCAATTACAAGAACTTTCAATACATTACTCGTGTCTATTAATTTCCAAATTGTACTCGAGATCGTGCGATTTCCTATACTAATAACAAAGCGCTTTACAATTATGATCATTGGAGGACTTAACAGGCTGCACTTTAAATTGTTAAAATTAATTTGATGTTAACAGATTTAACAGAATCCTCAACTAGCCTTTTGAAATTCGGTGAGCTAGATAGCAGGGTAAAATATAGGTAAGAGAATTAAAATTAGGTATCGTATGATCCGATTTCTCCTTTTTCCAAAACCCTCCATTGCGGAAATTCTGTTAACACGAGTCACGTGATATCGATACTTGGCACGTGATCACGAGCTCGTGGACATGTGACTCTTGCTCGCTCACTGCTTTACGACTCAACGCCGTTTCTCGAATCTCTGGAAGTTGTCGCTTTTTTTGTTGCATTATAGTTTTCTTTATCAAGCAATGGCTGACAGTGACATAAGCAAAAGGATTTTCGTTAAGGGATTCAACCGAGAGACAACGGAGAGCGAACTGCGGGTTTTCTTTGAAGAGTTTGGAGTGGTCAAGGAGAGTAAGATTGTGAGGGACAAACATGGGATCAGCAAAGGCTACGCTTTCATAACCTTTGAAAGCCAAGAAGCGGCAGACGAAATCCGCGAAAATGAGGCTCTGGATTTTAAAGAAAAGAAGTTGAGCATAGGGAAGGCAATCCGGAGAAAGAGCAGCCGATCGTATCCCAAGAATTACCATCACTGGCAACCACACCGGCAAGACATGATGCATGATGGCGGCAACCATGGAGTGTTTTACTCGAGTGGAGTTGATGGAAACACAGTGTATTATCCTGTACAACAGCCTCAAATTGTTCTCTTAACCACTCCTCCTTACTCTCCGCAGATGCCTTATCAGTCTCAGGGCCTTTATCAACCACAATCCCATTCATCAAGTCAGCTGTATTCCCCGAATACAGTGATGAATGGTTCCTACATGGCTACCTCTGTCACTTCCCTTCCCATGCAGTGGAATGACTATACAACAGGGTATAACAGAGTTCGTCCGATTCCTAACCACCAAGAGAGTCCATCATCGGCTGAAATAGCAGTTTCTACTGGACAGACCACCCAGATTGTTGGATTAGCTATTTCTGATGGGAACTACATGACGGAGAGCTCAACAGGGGAACCTGTTGCTCAAGTAAGTCATTATTTTATATGTTTAAATGTGGAGTTAGTTTTATCTCAGTTAAATATAATTACAGTTAATTATAGCCAGTTACAGTTACAGTTACTTTAGATAAATAAATATAAAATTAATTTTGTATTGAGATCGTAAGTCAGTCCTAACTTTTTTTTTTTTTTAACTACTACTTGCTGCAAATCCCGATTGCAGTGACAAAGGTACCAATCAAAATATCAAGTTTTTATAAAATCTTTTTGGCAAGAAATAAATGACTCAATGAAAGTATTTAAATTTCAAACTGAACAGTGCTATGGAATGTGAGAATGACAAAAAATAATAAAAAAAGTATAAATTACAGATTTAAAACCCCAATTTTGGTATTCTTCGCTTTTTCTCAGCAATGACGTCATCGGTTTTGGTTTTTTTCGTGGGAGGGGAGGGAGAGATATTTTGGTTTTCTGTGTTTATTAATTCAATCTTTTTCGTTTCGTTCTTTTCCTTTTGTATTTTCCACTTTATAGGCTTTCTTCTTTTTTCTTTCGTCGTTAGTTAGCAACTCATTTCTTCACTTCCTTTCTTTCACTTTTTCAGTTGGTTGCCCTTGACCCAAGCAAGATAAAGGCAGACAAGCCCATACCTGTCCGCTTCTTGAAGCATGAGTGATACCATCACTGTAGCAGCTAGCAAGAGATCGATACTGATCGAGGTTAGAAATAAACCCCAACAGTACAATAAGGATTATTCAGAGCTCATGCAACTGATTTTAAGTAGTTTAAAAATTCCTTTAAAAAACTGTCTTGAGAAATGTTCACGAAAACCCTGTTTTATTATTTTTTATTAGAGTTTTTCCATTGTTTTTTATACTAGGATTGCTGTTATTGTTGTTGCCAAATTAATTAATATTTTCTTTCTTTCTTTCTTTCTTTCGTTTTTTGCAGAGTCCTTGATGATTAGAAATCAAAATGCACTAACAGAGAATACAGTGGTTTTCTTAGCTAAATATCAGGAAACAATCATGATATGTCTCATGGGAACTCCTTTTTTTCAAATTTGGAAGCATTTTCCAATTAAGATTATAAACAATCCATAAAACCTAGGTATATAGAATAAAGCAGAAATATTTTCACTTCAGTATTTTTCAAAATCGGACTCATTTTTAACCTGGAATGTAGTTTCTAAAATCAACTAAAAAGCTGTGCACCCATGATCACTAATTATGATTGTTTCCATACCTAAATCTATTTATAATGATAATTGAACTGCCAATTAATTATATCCATTTTGAGACCTCCTGCAATCACACTGCTGAGGGCCAATCACATTGCAGAAATCAACAGTAATTTCAAAACGGATATAATTAATTCTATAAATGTTTTTTTAATACCTATATCTCATTTACTTCTATTAAATATCAGTATATCATAATGTAAAGTAAGGAATCAAATAGATGCATTTATACATTTTTACTTTAAATTATTATTCTATCTACAGACTACAATAAATAATTAAATAAGTGTGTGAATTATCTTGATCCTTTAATATTAGATTCCCGTTTTTTCAAACGTGACCACGTTTTCATCGTTTCCCTACAATTTCACTTAACCTTTTACAAACCTTCCCGACAAAGACACATATTCTTATTTTAATCTACTACTTGAAGATCATTGCGATTCCTTTTCACTAATTTTAAAGAATTTTTTAATGGTCAACTGACGTTTCACGTTTGCCGTAAACGAGAATCTTAAACTCGCTATTGTTACCATACGAACGGACGTATATCGGAAATGGGGCTGGGTTTTTTTAATGATCGATATTGGAAATTAATGTAGTTGTCACTCTGCTTGAATATAAGGAACAATAAGCAGGTCAATTTAAGTAGCCTGCGCTCAGCCGATAAAAGCCGCTTTCAAGTTCTTAGTTTAAATTACGTGAAATGGAACAAGGTGGGAACGGGAAGAAAAGAGGGTGGTAATCATGCTAACCAACTACAGTACGACCGCAACCGAAAATACAAGTCCTATGTATAACAGTTTTCCTCTTACAATTCATTAAAAGGTTAAAGGTCTTTTCTCCCCTCTCCAGCCCCCACGGGACCGGTGGCCTCTCAAGACCTTCACCTTCAGAGAAAAAAGACGCACAGCGAAAGATACAAAAAGTTTCCTTAGACTTGCGTGCTAAATAAATGTATATTATTTTCTTTACCAGTAAATCAAAAACACGAATGAAAAAAAAAAAAAAAAAAAAAAAAAAAAAAAAAAAAAAAAAAAGGAAAAAAAATGGCATTGGCAAAATTCCACTCTCCCTCCCCCTCCAGAGGAATGTCTCTCTGACAGTGGTGACTGGGAACGAACGAATCCACGTGGTGCAATGCATAGTGGATTCAAATACCGTCTCTGAACCTTCATGTAAACGTTGCCAACTAAACATCAACATTAAATGCATTTTTAACAAGACTGATCAATTGGTTGGAGTCGTGGAAGACAAATCACTGATTAGGGATGGAGTTTACTTGTATTTCAAGGTATTGATGGACATAATTTTAGGTCATATATGTTTGCAGTTAGTGCAAGGTTATTAATATATGTATGCTTTTGTTATTTAGATTTTATTAGCTACTTCAAATTCTGGTAGTCTACAGCTTTTTCTCAAATTTTAGCAGAGGAATGTGTGTATCAATACAGATAATCATTGCATCAAACTAAGAATACTGTGCTAATGCTTTTTGCGGAAGCATTTTGCCTGAAGAGTTGGTAAAAAGCGTACGATTAAAGACAATTTTTACAGATGCATGAAAGAAGTAATCTCCTACATAGCCAGCAACTCATTTTCTTATTGTTTTTTTTTACAGAATCAAAGATCACAAGTGGTTATTTTGATAAAAGAAATGTTGATTGGATGGAATTCAAGCTTTCAAGGAAGTATTCAAAGATATATAGGACATATAGCTACATTGCATGGGATGGAATAGGTAAGTCTTTTCACATTTTGAGTATTAAAAAAATAATTTCAAGTATAAATAAACAAAATTGATGAACTAATGTAATTTAAATTAAGAATGTATAAAGTGTAAAAATTATATATGTAAAAATTATTAAGAATTATTATAATATTATTATTATTATCATATGTCAGGCTTTAATTGTAATCAGTTGTTTATTATACTAAAAATACTATAATTGAAGTTGGAGGATTCATAAGAATACTTGAAATGTTTGTCTGTGACTTAGAAAAACTTTTACGGACAATTGGATGTGTTACAAGGATTTTCTTAAGTGTGCTGTTGATGTTTGGGCAGATGAATTTAAATGTTGATGTTCAGGGCGTGCACACTAGAAACCACACATATTTATATTGATTTATTCTGTATATTTCTGTAAGCTTGATACAGTCGTTCTTTGACTTATGACCTTTCATGGATCACCAAGCATCCAAAAATGTCTTTTGCTGTGTGGGCAAGCTCCAGGGGGTGACATGCCAACCATTCATTTTCCTTCATTCCTTCTCTCCTGCAAATAGTGGTCAAATACTGACACCATATACCATATCAGCAAGCAAGAATGCTGTTGAAAACTTGTGATTCAGATGATGAACATTCTGTATTAGACAGGAAATGTGAATCAAGCAATCACTGCAAATTTTATAACATGATCATAACATGATATCATGTTGCTTCAATACCTGCCCTCGCATCTTTACCTTGACATCCTTGGAGGGGGGCTATATATAGCCACCCTTTTTTTTTCTTTGCTCACTAGTCTCTTATATTTTCAAATCTTAGCTCCCCTGCTTTTACCTTTTGCATAATTGAGTATCTTGTATTTTCCAGTCTAAAGCCCCTCGCTTTTCAGCGTGCTCTGCAGTCCTTGATAAAAGCTAGTCATCTTGATTTTTTTCTTGTATCTACATGTATTATTAGTTTTGAGAAAAACTGCCTGATATTTTAATTATACTTCAGTATGAATTTTGCTACTTGCTTTTATTAATGCATTAAGTGCAAGAAAACCTTATAATTTTGTACCTTGGGCTGTAAATGTTATTGCTATTTCTAGAGAGTGGTGCATGAATTAAAATTTGCTATGAATTTTTTATCTTTTTTTGAATTGGACTTATATAAATCTTTTGAAGGGTTACCTTTTGAGGCTATAAAGCATGTGTTATACATTCAGATCAGGAGTTCAACTCTCATTTTAGTAAGATTTGATATGGAGAAATGTTTTACTGACATTTTCTAAAAGAAAAACAAGATATTTCACTTATAACGATAATATATATTGAACCTTGGAAAAGCATCAGTGTAATTCATATGAAGAATTAAATTTCAGAGAGTATTTGCATATTCTTAATATTTCATCACCTATGGTATTTCATAACTTCATAACATATACATTATAAATGGTCTATGCTGTAGACATTTCAATCTTTCAGCTTGCTTATGACAGTTGCAGCTTAATTGCTTATACCGTACCAGTCTTTCAAAATGATGTCCATCCAATTTCCAAAATAAGATTTCAGGTTTTTTGATTGATTGTTTTTTTTTTTATTGTTTTCTTTTTGTTCTTTATTTCTATATTTTGATGTCTGTCTGTTTCTCTTGCATCATCACCTGTACGTGTTTATTATCATTATTATCATCATCACAATCACCAACCATTGTCATCATCAGTCATCATCATCAATGTTGTAATCACAAATGCCAGCATCATCAATCATTATATTGATGATAGCTATCACCTTTGTATGTCATTATCATTCTTGCCATCACCAATCATTGCCAATATCACCATCACCAATCATTGTCATCATTGTCATCAATTTGGTTATCACCTAAGTCATTATCACCATTAACAATCATTGTCATCATCAATCATTGTCATCATCAATCATTGTCATCATCAATCATTGTCATCATCAATCATTGTTATCATCAATCATTGTCATCATCAATCATGGTCATTAATATTGTCATCACCTAATTAAGTCATCACCATCACCAATCATTGTCATCATCAATCATTGTCATCATCAATCATTGTTATCATCAATCATTGTCATCATCAATCATTGTCATTAATATTGACATCACCTGTCATTATCRTCATCACCAATCATTGTCATCGTCAATCATTGTCATCGTCAATCATTGTCATTAATATTGTCATCACCTAAGTCATTATCATCATCACCAATCATTGTCATCATCAATCATTGTCATTAATATTGTCATCACCTAAGTCATTATCATTATCACCAATCATTGTCATCATCAATCATTGNTAATATTGTCATCACCTAAGTCATTATCATTATCACCAATCATTGTCATCATCAATCATTGTCATTAATATTGTCATCACCTAAGTCATTATCATCATCACCAATCATTGTCATCATTAATCATTGTCATTAATATTGTCATCACCTAAGTCATTATCATTATCACCAATCATTGTCATCATTAATCATTGTCATTAATATTGTCATCACCTAAGTCATTATCACCATCACCAATCATTGTCATCATCAATCACCATTATCAATGTTATCACCTATGTTATCATCACAATCATTGCCTTGTCAATCATTATTTTCATCAGTCATCACCATACACCATCACAGATTAACATCATTACTACTGTGGGTTTCATGTACATCATCAACAACATTTGCCGAGCGGTTGACATCTCGTCTAGCAAATGAGAGGTCAGTGGTTCGAGTCCTGCAAGAACCCAACTGAGGCAGATTTTTTAATCTGCTTATACACTCGATGTAGCATACACTTACATATAGATCTTTACCGAGTGACAAAAACACATTTCATAAATTAACATTTGTATAATCTCAAACTTTATTATTTATTTGTTTATTTATTTATTCATATTTATTATCGTCACTGGCATAACCAATTTATCATTTGTCATCATACTCATCATGGTTATTATCCTAATGATTAAAGCAGCTGCATTCCATTTAACATTTATTACAATTGCTTTCTCATCATGATTGTTATCATGATTATCACCATCAAAAGTAGGCACCCATATATTGTACTTGATGATTTTTAATGCAGTACATCCATCAGTATCATCATGATGAAAAATCTTTCACTTCTTATCATTTCATCATAGTGACTAGCATATTGTCTTAGTCATCATCATCATCATCATGAGCTTCATTTAAGTTAGCATAACTATCATCACCGTCATTGTCATATATATTACCATCATCATCATTTTGAAACATGCCCTAATATTGAAATAGCTTCCCATAAAAATGGTTATGGTATGAATGGGAAACGTACGGTACTGATTTACAGCATGTTAAGACGGTACAACATGCCGTAGCAATGAAATGGCTTTTCATGGCTTTTTGTCCATTAGTAATACCGCATCCAATCACAAGGCGTAGTTACGGCTAAGGTACGGCTTTAAACTGTCGTTTCTCACTGATACGGAAACAATTTTCGGCACAAAGTGTGTACGTATGAATCGAGTGTCAAACTAAGGTTAAAAGCGCTTGCAGCATGATAAGCGCGCTGCTGCTATACAACGCGTGAGCGTGCGATAAAACTTACGATCTGATCCGTTTCCGTGTAACTTGATACGCAATGCGCTAAGATAAGACTTTCCAAGGTTCAATAATCAATATAATATGATATGTTTACTGCCGCATGTTAAGTGCTTTATCTGAGCACGATGTTTTGACAAGAGCGACAGGTATCTTGTGTTTCAAGCACTAAAAGGAAATAATCATACAAATGAGTTTTCTATTTGGTATACAATTCCATCTCATTAGACAGATAATGCACCTGTTTGCGCACGACCAACTAGAAAACGTATTTTACTATTAAATGTATGTTTAACGATAAAGTATCCCTGAACACACGTGCCAGTTTTTTTCTAGTCTTTTCTTGCTTAATCTTCATGCTGTTAGCTTTTCCCTCTAATGTCGAGACTCGAGCCGCGGATATGAATCGGTTACCAATTAATCCAGTAAAATGGGGTTTGTTTTCGTTAGGAGTGTTCTTGCTGTTAAGTGGTGTCTATCCCACTTGGTATACTATTAATACAACTCGCCACAATTCTTAACAGGCACGATCAGAATGGCTTTGCAACCGACACCCTAAAGGTGTTTTTATTTTTTGTTTGCTGACTGTGCGCTGCACGATTCCATGTTAACCCAGTTATGAAAACAAGGAACTGTAGGAGGGCTTTCTGCAGGTGCGTCGATTTTGCTGAATTTAATGGCCGGACGGCAGAGAACAACTGGGTCGGCAAAATCTTAGTAATCCAGACGACGTCATCCCAATTTTTTTTTCGTGACTACTTTATTTAAAAATAGCGTTATAAGAGCATTTTGTTAAAGAAGTGTTCTTTCGACCAAACTAATACACTTGAGTAAGCTATCGAAAACCAAAGTAATTAGCTTGCGGTTTTTATAACATTAAGACATCATCAAGTATTAATTAGTATAATTAATCAGAAATGCTAGCAATGGCGCCCATAAGCCAGAGCAGTAATCCCTCATTACAGGTAGTTGTGGATATGATAAACAAAGCGGATAAATTTTCAGATTAAGGCTGATTTTCAAAATAAATGTTTTACTTCAACTAAATAATAACACAATCAATCGGTCATGGAATACAAACCAGTTTATTTATCTATCGTGGTATATTGTATTGCAGGTAGCAGTTGCTTCGGTGGTGTTTTTATTTTTATTTTAAATTGAATTAATTCCTTATTCTTTCTAATGACGCCGTTTCAAGTCCTGTATTACCCTTCCCTTCATAATGAATGCCTTTCATGGCTGTTATATACATATTCATTATGGAAGAGGAGAGATTGAAAGAGAAGAATTGGAATAGATCGGACTACTTTTTGCCATACTCTTCTAACTTCTACTATCATCTTAGTATAATTGGTAAATCTTCACTCGTTTTTTTTCACTTAGAGTTTATCATTATTCGTATTTTGTTGTTGTTATTATAATTTAAATTTTCGTTAGGGTGCACTTAATTTGGAGCCAAGCTCTGTTGTGCTTACCCCTTCCATGATAGCTTAGGAACTTAGATAATTGTCATGGATAAAGTTATAAATAAATAAACAAATAAATAGACAGTAGAGGAGAGGAAAGGAAAGGGGAGGAGACATTCAAGGTGTAGAGTTGGACAGGGGAGAAGAAAGAGGAGAGAAGAGAGGAGAGGAGAGGAGAGAACATGGGATGGGATGGGATGGGATGAAATGAGAGGAGAGGAGATAGAAGAAACATTGAAGGGGAAGAGTTGGAAAGGGGAGAAGAAAGAGGAGAGAGGAGAGAAGAGGAGAGGACACATGGGATGAGATGAGAGAAGAGGACATGGGATGGAATGAAATGAGATGAGAGGAGAGGACATGGAATGAGATGAAATGAGAGGAGAGGACATGGAATGGGATGAAATGAGATGGGATGAGATGAGATGAGATGAGAGTATATAGGTACGTGCATATATGTCAAACATATGCTCGAGAAGTATTTCCTTGTCCAAATTTTGTCTTTAAACCATATAAATATGTATGTTTTATGATATATCTTTTTCATCGAAGATTTCAGTGGCATATCATCACGTTCCTTGGTTTCTAACAAACACCAGAGATGCCGGACGATTTTCGTTTTAACCATGGTTGTCGTGGTAGCATAGCATCTTAGTTCACAATAACATATGTTAGAAGCAAAATATTTAAAATCCATTTAGCTTTAAATCCTTTCTCGACAGTTTTTTTCCTCCGAAGACCAAGTGTAATTTTCAAGAACAACCATTATTATTATTGTTAAAATTATCGATTTCTGTATCGAATTATGGGATCATTATAGGAAAATTGAGATAGAATACGCTATTACATTCGTAAACCGAATATTCTTGGCATTGTCCTTGCTCGTTGATACTCGACTAACATTGACAAATGATAATCACCTTTATTCAAAATAATTTTGAGAATTGTTTTGTGTGTATGATTAGAGTTTATTTCGTTAAAACGCTTGTTACTAATGTACACAGCCGTCGAGTCCTCTGGCTGTTGTGCTCGAGGCAAAATCTTCGTCAGATCATCTTGCTATCTTATCTTGACAACAATCAGCTGTCTTTGGATCTTTTAGCATCGTATTTTCTCTGAAAACCATAGAAAGACTAGAAAGTTTCTTTTGTGTTCCATAAACAACCGGACGTAATTTTTTCATTAATATCGAAATTTGGGGTGATTTAGGATTGCCACATCTTTCTTGTATTATTTTACTTAACCGCACCTTTGTCATAAACCCCTGCGTAGAAACAAATTATTTTTTGATTGTCATAAGTTGCGGTTGCCAGGGTGATCACTTGGACGTGCTGGGCTTGAAACCGCATATATATATGACATATATAATTTCAAATTCTAGAAAATGGACCTAGTGACAAAAAAGGCATGAAAAGCCCAATAAACGTAAAATCTTGTTTGATTTTAGGGATGAATGGAGCCTAAAGCTAAGCCGACATTGTTTAAGATAACTACTTGCAAACAACCGGATTACGATAGTTTAATATCAGCGTAAAACCTTTTGTAACTTCAAACACGCGCGCGCGAATTTTTGAGGACACTTTTGACTGTGTCATCGTTTTGGCAGGTGTGGATCACGTGACTAGTGGTTGGTAACCAGGTGTTATTTTACTGTCGTGTTTTCTTGGGTAAAATTGTCAGTCGGTGCAAGCTTTTAAGGCTTTAATTTCTCTATTTTTTATGCTTTTCACACTGTTTCTTTTCTTTGTACCTCGTTGTATAATTAGCACTTGTATGTATGTGTGTTTTTTGTATCTCTTAGTCATTACGACCATTCTCATCAGGCATCGAAAGAGCTGTAAAAGCTCAAATAGATATCTTCAGATGGTTTTTAGTTATCCTTTTCTTTATCTAATCTGAATAAGACTTCACTCTAAAGGTAGAAAATTAGGGTCAACCTCGTGTTTGTAAAGGATGTTTTCAAAACGTATGCAAAATCTTTTCTCTGATACTACAATATCAATCTTCGACTTTGACAAAGACAGTTTTATGCTCGGGCGAAGACATATAAACATACAAACCAAAAAGAGAGAGTCCACTACTAGATGAAAGCTCTCATCTTTAAATTGTTTAAGAAACATGCGTTATATATTATATCCTGAGAAAATAGGAACCGAAGGAAATCGGCTGTGAAACGAAGTTGGAATGCTAGAAGCAGATCAAGTTTGAATTTCTCTTTTATGTAAATGACAAACATTAAACAATTCATAATATGCAAGTTGGCTTCACTACTTTATAGATCAGATTTCATGCTCTCAATACTTTGTATTCCCGTGGTAGAACAAATCAAATCTATTTATGTGCCTTATCCGTTACGAATTGGCTTCAACTCGGACCTTTCTCGTACACATTTTATAATTCATCAACCTTAAATAGACACGGCCGATCTGGTGCTGTGAACGATTTTTCAATGAGAACCGGCTCTTTTTTTCTCTACAGGTACCAATACGAAAGAAAATAATATTCAAATTTGCCGAAAGAGTGTGTCGCGACTGGAAGACTTAAGGACTGTATCTTGAAGAACTGGAAGTTAATAGACACGCGAAGTTCGCTAATTTTTCTCCATTATACGAAAATGTAAAAGAAGCTTTCATTTAAATATTTTCTGGTTTCGGCGGTTGAATCTATGCGCGGCGACTTTTTCCATTATTTATTAAGGACTAAAGCTTGAAACCAGGCGACGTGAAGAAAGAGAGAGAGAAACAGCGAGACTTGAATAGAAGTCCGGAAAAAATTACCGCCGCCCAACCGATCGGTGAGTGGCTGGTTTTCTGTTGGTAGTTGTGGTTGGAGTTCGTTGTCGAAGACGGCCAGGTTATGTGTACCTGAATTAAAGCATTGTGTACATCTCTTTTTTGAATCCAGTGTTTGCAAATTTAACCTCGAATAGGTGACAGAAGTACAAAGGAAGACGGTTGATTGTTTTCCAAACTATCATTCAAGCAGTCAGTTTGCTTGACGCTCATTGGTCGGTTGGTTGAATTTTGTTTTTATTATATTGCTAATTAACAAAATCCTTCACAATTAGGCTTCTCTCATAGCGTACAGGTTGGAAGAACCTAGAGACTCATCAATCGGAGGTTGCCAAAAGTTCTTTCTTACTTCCTTTTAGCAGTTGATTAATCACTTGTGGCAACGTAAACGTATTTTCAGTCTGCTGAAGACTAGCAAGCCTAAAGCGCCAGTGGTCTTCCCTAATCAAGAACCACCGAAACATTTGGTACAAAATTCTTTGTTGTTGTGAGACTCCTTTAACCCTGCTATAATTTAGGCCAGTAGCCCATGATTGATTCGGAAAACCGATTTGTTTCATCGTTATACGGCATCGTAGAGACAGAAAAAAACCACGGTCAATTTGAGTCTGGACGTGGAAGATTTGGTGGATACACGCGCCGACAGAAATATAGGCATTAAATTGACTAAGTGGATGGCGAAAACAGCTCAGGCCGAATGAGACTGCGTTGGGAATAAATTAAGCCGTGTTGTTTGCCAGGAGAGGAGAACGGTCTCTCTTACACCTGTCTCATTGGGTTTGATGTGAAAGTCGAGTTGGGTTCCCGAGTCAGCGTATACTCTTATGAAACTCAGTCATGGCGGCCGATGTAGTCGCGTGGTTGCCGTTCGCTCGTGCGGCAGCCATCGGATGGGTACCTCTTGCTACAGCGCCGATGCCGCCGCCACCAGAATCGTCCAAACCCGAAGAACGAGTCACCATCAATGTCAGTGGAAGACGATTCGAAACATGGCGAAACACGCTGGCAAAGTTCCCAGAAACGCTTCTTGGTAGCGAAGAAAAAGAATATTTTTACGACTCGGAGACCAATGAATATTTCTTCGACAGGGATCCAGACCTTTTTCGCCATGTTTTGAATTATTATCGAAATGGAAAGCTGCATTATCCTCGAGGTGAGTGTGTGTCGTCCTTCGAAGACGAGCTCGCGTTTTTCGGGATTTCCGAGGACGTAGTACACGATTGCTGTTGGGAGGATTTTCGGGAAAGGAAAAAAGAATGCATGGAGAGGATTTTCGAGCCAGATAAGCTGGATGATGCCTCTCAAAATGGCGAAGAAATCGTGGATCAAACTGTACGTGAACAGCTCTGGACGGCTTTTCAGAATCCCCAGAGTTCGAAAGTAGCTACCGTCTCGTACTATATAACGGGTTTGTTCATTGCCGTGAGTGTTATAAGCACAGTAATTGAAACATTGCCTTGCAAGGGGAAAATCTCTTGTGGGGATGTATACAGCAAAATATTTTTTGGTTTGGAAGCAGCGTGTGTTGTTGTGTTTACTGTGGAATATTTAGCAAGACTTTATGCGGCACCGGACAGAGTCAAGTTCGCTAGAGATCTTCTCAGCATCATTGATGTAGTGGCGATTCTCCCTTTCTATGTAGGGTTATTCATGCCAAATAATTCAATAAGTGGAGCGTTTGTGACTCTAAGGGTATTTCGTATCTTCAGAATTTTTAAATTTTCTCGGCATTCTCGCGGTCTTCGCATCCTTGGCTATACTCTCAAGAGCTGTGCTTCGGAGTTGGGATTCCTTCTGTTTTCTCTTTCCATGGCCATTATAATATTTGCAACCGTTATGTACTATGTTGAAAAGGGAGAAAGAGACACAAAATTCACGAGTATTCCTGCTTCATTCTGGTATACTATAGTCACGATGACAACTCTAGGGTAAGTACCAAGTGATTCTTGTCTCTGTTCCCTTTTCATGACTATAAAAAAAAACATCATTATCATCACCGTTGTGTTTACATACACTAAGAGACAATCTCTTTTGAAAATTAGAAAGTTTACCCCGGGTATTTGACATGTCAATTYACTACGTAGTTTAAAGATTTTAGGGCAGGAGATTTCTTCAACAAAAAGACAAAATTATCGAATAAAAAAAAGATAGTGTGTTTGTTGTGTTGGTTGTGCTGGTGCAAGGAATCATTTATCATCAGTAAACACAATGGACAACACATATATCTACCTTGTATCTCACGCTTTAAATATTAGCTCACAAATTCGTTTTCTAACCAAACTACACGCAAACAAATGTTCGTTCAAAACCTTTAAAATCGATAGAAATGTTGTGAAAAATGAAGTGGAATGTAAAATAAGAGAGGAAAATGTTTGATGTGTTGTTTTATTAGTTAATTTTCGGTACATTTTTCTTCGTGCCTTCTTTTTAAAGAAAGAAGTAGCGGGCTCTGTATTAAACTTTCGCTCTCCAAGCACATTATAAATATTGGATATTATAGTTTAAAAAAAGACGCTGTACTACACTCGATTATTTTTCTTGACCAAAAAAAGTTGTTGGAAAAAAATACATGAATCGGCTCGAGTTTGAAGCCACCGTTTGATGCTAAAGCAATGTTTTGGTAAATACTAGGCCTTCGAGCATTTTAAACCCATCTAGAATTAAAATTACTCCTAATAACATAAAACGACACTTCTATGCTTTTGGATGTGACGGAAATACGGTATCGAACGAGTTGATGATTTTGTAAATCAACCCTCGACTTCCGTAAAGACGGGAACGGCCGTCGAATAATGGTTTGATGCTACTGTAAAAATGCGACGAATAAACCCCGATAGGATTTCTCTCAATAAGGCTTAAGTAACAAGGCTTTAGGTGTCTTAATCCATATGTTGGTAGATACTTTAGGTATTCGTAGTTTGAAGTGCAAAATTCAATCAACGTGTTTAAGAGTTTTCCTCGCCCGCTTTTTTTTCTTGCTCACTTCATGTGAAAAAAGAAATTCCTATTTCCACCGTTTTTTAAGGCTTCAGTTCTTTATCTTTTTTCCTTCCTTCCAAAACTGATAAATCGCGAATTAATATCTTAATTATTTTTCGTTTTGCTCCTCCCATTTCCTTCCATTTCCTTTTGTTTGTTTACTTGTTTCTGTCATTCAGTCAATCAAATTCTCTTGTAACCTTCAATTTCTTGACATTTATTTTGCAAGCCAAAAAGATTCAGTAAATTCTTAGGGCAGTGGATGCTCCTTTCTTAGGAGAGTTGGTCATTTTAATTCTTGATATTTTTATGTATACATGCTGCAACTACACGCAAGGAACCGTAATTGGCTTTCACATAAGAGTTTCAGGAGTCATTTGATATCAATTTTCTATGAAATTGCTAGAATATCACACATAAAACTGGCAATGCAATTCATGCTTGTATTTCCCTCTTAACATCGAAAAAAAAGCACGTTTTTCATGTCCAAATGAATGATCGATGACGCATGAGTATAATTATTAGATGGTATAATGACGAATGGATTTTTAAACCAGTTTTGAATGACGAATCTTTGCAATTGTGTCAAATATAAAAGCCTTTTCTATCACCGGGTAAACTAGTACGAAACCTAAGGTACTGGGTTAGGTCAATCGAAATTTTAAATTCCGACTACAGTAATTTCAAAATCTTGTTGTGTGTTTTTAACGTTCAAAGCAAAAAGCCAGACGATTAATGTTATTTGTTTAAATTACTGCCTTTGAACCAGAGGCTATCTTACATAAATGTAAAAATTGGTCCGAATTCTAATTGGATTCGGTTTAACACTTAATTTCAATAGGCTTTTCCAATTTACCTCGAGCTTGTACATTGATGTTGCTAAATGAAAGTCTTAATTAAACAACATTATAGGAAAGAAAAAAGTCAATGTAGGGACTACTGATGTGACGAGGAGTCAAGTGGTAGCTCCTTCCCACTCTGGCTCACAGGATTTTCCAATTTGTCTAAGGCCAGAGATAGATTGAAGATAAAATTAAGTGTTTCTATAGTTAGTTAGCAAGGAAAATTGTGGGTTCTCTTTATATATCTCTTTCATTTTTTCATTGATTTTTCGTTCACAAAGTGGGATTTAGAGTTAAAAATTTTCAGTGGTTATTTCTTTGGGTGAGTCGATTTTACTACCAAAATGATAACCATCACCTTTTCTTCCTTTCATTTATTTCTCATTTCCTTTTCCTCCCTTTTGAAAACAATGGACTTGGAAAGGGGTTTTGAGCTTATTTATGGGCAAAACTCTTAATCGAAACCTGCCATTACAATGAATGAAATCAATATTTTTGCCGACCCACAATAAACTGCTGATTCCCATCTTAAACGACGTAATGCTTATTTGTAATATCCTTATCATAAAATCCAAAACATTATTTCAAATTATGGGCCTCTAAAAGTAAAGAAGAAATGCACTTTTGTCGGGAAATGAAACATTTTTTAAGTCTTGAAAATCGCCGGTCGACATTCAATTTTCTTTTACTCATTATAAAATGCTGCTTTTGGCCAAAAGTTTCAGAATTACTTTTGGTTTGCGGCAACTGCTTAACCTATTTCATTGTTTACGCCAATATTATTTCCTTGACGTTATTTGTGATAATTACTTTCTAGTATGACCTCTAAAGAGTTAGGTAATTCTGCCTTTTGTAGCAGGTTATGTGTCGTCGATGTTGTACCCATTTCAAAATTTTAGACTACGAAATGTGAATAAATAGATGAGCGAACATAAGACATTTCCGATTTTTTCTGAAGAACAGAAAATTTTTAAAAATTAATTCTTATATTCTTTGACAGAAGTCCATAACTTGGTAGTCATTAACTTCTGTCTTTGATTAAACTAGTAACTTTAGCTTCTATTAGTATATTGTACATGTATTTTATCTCGCTACTAAGCCTTTACAAAATATTTGTCTGGCTATAAATCTGATTTTAGTACTAAAATTCGTCGAAATAGAAACTCATTTTAGACTGACGTTTAGATTTAGCCCTATTTCTGCTTTCTTTAAAGTCATCCTTCTCTTTCTCTCTTTCTCTCTTTCTCTCTTTCTCTCTTTCTCTCTCT
>NW_022261303.1:29334-75373 GCF_009602425.1 Actinia tenebrosa | reverse complement strand
TTGGTACCATTGTCAGATACCATTGGTACCATTGTCAGATACCATTGGTACCATGATCAGTTACCTTTGGTACCATTGTCAGATACCATTGGTACAATTGTCAGATACCATTGGTATCATTGTCAGATACCATAGGTACCATTGTCAGATACCATTGGTACCATTGTCATATACCATTGGTACCACTGCCAAATACTATTGGTACCATTGTCAAAAATCAGTATCGTAGTGCTGCTTAAGACTATGTACCTTGTATGTACCATGTATTTATCGAGAGGGTTATCACGCCCAGCATCACTGTAAAGAAGAAGAAGAAAAAGAAGAAGAAGAAGAAGAAAAAAACCGATTCCTCTAGCTTTGGGGAAATCAAACTGAATCCATTTTTAAGGAAAAGCATAGCATTAGATCCTGTCCTTTGATATGGCTGTCGTGAAACCTCTCCATAAATTTACAAGTCCCTTCAAATTAATGTTAGTGGTGATTCCAAAAACCTGCTTAAACATTGATAAATGGCGTTTCCTATGTAAATAGGGTACTTTTATTTGGCTGTCTGTTCTGTTAACCACATTGTGTTTTGTTTCTGTCTTAGGCCCGTCAATTCGTTGAAATGGAATACACATATAAAGGCGAGCCCGTTGCTAGGCGACCACCCAAGCCCAACTCTCCTATATGTACCCCATCTGGTTCTCCACTCTCCTCGTCTCTCTCGTTAGCAGCGGTTTGTGATAACGCGTGCTATAATCGAAACAGCTACAACGGCAAATGTATGAAACGAACTCGATCGTTGTCTGAGCCACCGACACATAAACAAGAGAACTGCGTAGCTGGTGATCACATGGAAATGAATGACGTCAGAACCAGTCCGTTTTTAAATTCAAACATGAACAACAACGAGAAAAAACAACCGAACAACGTGACGACTTCAGCCGTTGTAACAATGCCAGATTTTGAGACCGTCACTGTTCCTAATAATATCCATGATGCGGGAAACAGGAGATACGAGAATTGTAACGATCGATCCCCGACGTCGCATACAGCCATTTAATGGCTGCGGAATGAATTACAACATGCAAGCAAATCTGTTCTTGTCGTCTGTGTTTCAGACGATTATATTCGGAATTTCTTACTCGAGTTATGAAATTTTTGAGTACATAAAACAATTGCGACTGTCCCTATCGATTGAGGAAAGAAACATCCTATCTAACAGATACCAAATTAAGAAGAAAACTTCCCAAAATCTAAAAGTGGAAAAAAACGAACGAAAAGTAGAAGACCAAGGGAATAAAAAAAGCTTTCTCAGTGGACTGGAAGCCACTGATGGATCCTTTATCTCTGATGGTGGGAGGTCTGCTGTACATGCGTGCATAGACGCAGAGAAATCCTAGTACAAAAAGGAAAAAAATTATGGAAGGAAATATGAAACGAAACGGGCTCTTCTTCTACATAAAGCAAAGATTTTCAGCTATCTAAAGGCTGAAAAAAAAAGCAAGTCGAGATCAAGTTGTCGATAAAAATGATAACTTTTGGGAACTCAGTCAAACTATGCGAAAACTCTCTTTCGATTTGTACAATTCTCATTAAAGAACGATTCCCTTTGCGCGCGGAATTTTCAACAAAGCTATCGCCGTCAGAAAGTTTGAGTAATAATCTAGCTCATCACGTGCAGCGCACGTGACACTAGTGCCTCGATCTCGTGTATGCAGTCTGCATGCTCTTCGAATTAAAATAAGGATCTTCAGATTATTGCATATTATCGCCGTCATTGTATTGCGACAAATTCTGGAGCAATCGGAATTTCCGATTGTTTTACATCAAAGCGTATTTTTACTTTTTTCAAACCTTAATATATACTGAAATTATATATACATATATAGATATATGTATTCTTATGTATTWTTGTGTACAAAGTTAGAACAGCTCTTAGACCTAATACAGGGCAGCTGTGAACATGGAATATGTTGCCTCCAAGGCTGAGCGGCGAAGGCCTGGGATGATTGCTTTCGAAGGAGATTTCTTGGAAGCCATGAAAGTAAACTCGAGAATGGATGAAGTTCGTTGCTTTTACAGGATATCAGGGTAATCGTATGGACAAGTTAGAATATTATTGACAATATGCGAACCATGTTCCAGAGGTTTAAACCACGCAATCACTTTGTTGTAAGAGGTTTTTTAATCGAGTGTGGCGGAAAATGGTTCTTCGTCGGCGAACCTTTATTTATTTATTGATTTCAGTTGAAAAAGAAAAAAATAGCACTGTGAGAAAGAGGGCGAAAGGATTATCACAGTGCGAACTGGAATCAAAAAACCATGGGCGCCTAGAAATATTTTAAGAATGTTCAATAGCCAATCAGAAGCGTTATTGTTATCTTTCCGTTATCTTGTGGTTAGAAAGTCAATTCTAATTGACCAAAGAAAAACAGAACATTACTAGAATATTTCTAGAGGCCCACGGGTTTTCCATTCGCACTGTAATTAGGTTCGTGGATGAAAACGAAAAGTTTATTGGTGTGAATTACTTTCTCATTGGAAAGGGAAAAACATGGCTGCTATTTTGATGATAAGATCAGTGTATCCAAAACGAAACTTTCGTTAACGTCAACCAACATGATGGCGGCTATGACGTCATATACATCCCATGTGAGGTCATAGGTTGTAGTGCATTTTTTCCCATAAGAATAAAATGAGACGTGCTGCCATGTTGGTTGACATGAGAAACAAAAACAAGGGCAAAAGTTGAAATTTATTTAACATGGCGGCGATGACGTCATAGGAAATAGGAGAAATCCGCTTTTCTGAAATCACGACAATAATCCTTTTCGCCCTCAGTCAGCAGTGTGCGTCTCTTGGACATGCGTTCCTCAAGCTTCAGATTATTTAGAAAATTTTAAATCAATTCTCTCTTATCTTCCAATTTGTAAAGAAAATATGTAAATACTAGCTAGCACTTTAAATTCTTAAATTCGTAATTCAAATGAATCTAAGCCAATCAACTTTGAACTCCCGGGTCAAATATCCGAGGTTTAATTCCAGACCTCGTAAACTGATGAATGGTTTTTACATGACCTAATATGGACACTAATGGTGGCGATGACGGCCGTATATAGACATTGATGGATTTCATTACCAAATTTGGACATCAATGGTGTTTTATTACCTTATATAGACCTTAATGACGTTTCGTTTGTATGGACGTTTTTCTCCACGTGACGTACCATTCTCGTAACAGATCAGATTAATCTAGTAGGACAGACAGCGAATTATTCTTCCTATTCTATATTTTAAAGATACTATTGATTTGTATTTTGAGTAGTTCAATTGTGATAAGTGAGATCGTGCGACTGTGTGTATTTTTTTGTTTATTTGCGGTGATTTTAGGTGTGGTTATTTTGATATTTTTATGCGTATTTTATTTATTCTTAAAGTGAGTTAGTAGAACTTCCGATTGAAACTACTTTTATCCCAGATCATTAAGAGCATTAATATATCATTTTAAATGCTGGGCTATTTCTAAACCATTGTTTACTATTGCATGTATTGGTATTCAGAACAGGATAACGACTATCCTCACTATTTAATTATAAATAAACAACACTAAAAAATAAATAGTCATCAACCTTATTTTTTCCCTTGATCTAGAGTTTTATGGTCCTTTTGCTCCTCGTAAATCAAAAAAACGTCAGATGACGACTAACATCGGTCGATCCAGGGTGGAGTCCTTGGGTTCCATGGAACCCCCCTTACTTGAGAAGCCAATCCTGCTCTTTCCGCTCATTACAATGAAATTGTGGTTTATAAATAAGCAACACTGAAAAATGAATACTCATCAACCTTATTTTTTCCCCTTGATATAGAATCTTATGGTCCTCTTGCTCCTCGTAAATCAAAAAAAAAAAAACGTCAGATGACGAGTAACAGTGGCGGATCCAGGGTGGTTCCGTAGGTTCCATGGAAAGCCCCCCAGTGAAAACTTGGGAAGCCAATCTTGCTCTTTCCGCTCATTACAATGAAATTTAAACCCCCTTTTGTGAAGCTAATCTTAGCAGCTTTTTCTGGGTTGCGGCCAATTTGGAACCCCCCTTTTTAAAATGCTGGATCCGCTACTGAGTAACTCACAGATCAAACCTGAAATAACCTTAGAGCTGATCTTAGTTGAGTCGTGGATGAGTCGCACATCTAACTAGACTGATTCCTTAAGTCGTAGTCTGATGAAATCAGTATAAGATCTAACCTGAAACAACCAAAGAGCTGATATAAGTTAGGTCACGGCTGACTCACAAATCGAACCCCACGCCCCATCAGAGGTAAGAGGAGAGTGCATTACCACAATTCATTTTTCATTTTACGTCATCGCGGCCATGTTGGTGGTATTTTACAAACTAAGGTTTCTGATTGACTTTCTTTCGCGTTTAAATAATAACCCTTCTGACCTTCTTTGTGCCCGGTTGGGAATAATTGCAAATCATCAATATAACCGTCGATTTCATTTAAACATTCACCTGACACCCTGACCCCATGCCACCGTCCCACACATACTTAAACAACACACACACACATATCACTATCAATTGCACTCTCACATTCACCTGGCACCAAACGACCGTCCCTCCCATACAGAAAAGAATACACACATCAATATCACTATACTCTGTGCACTCTACATGTATTACATACACAGGGTATATTGTTAGTATATGATGTACGGTTTATTTGATGTGTTAGATGCGCAGGGTACAGTGAGTATTAAATACCCCGTGCACTCTACATGCATTAGATACACTGCGCACACCAGGTGTGTTAGATGCACGGGGTATATTGTTAGTATATGATGCACGGTGTATTTGATATGTTAGATGCGCAGGGTACAGTGAGTATTAAATACCCCGTGCACTTTACATGTATTAGATACACTGCGCACACCAGGTGTGTTAGATGCACAGGGTATATTGTTAGTATATACATACATACATAATCTTTATTAAACACGGATGTCTTATCATACAAGAGGCTCTTCCTAAGAGCCGTGTTAGACTTACAATAGAATAATAAATATAAATTGTATAACTAGAAACAAAAATAAAATTATATAAATGTATATATATAACTTATAAGATATAAATAATTGGAAATGTCAAAAATATTCAATATTCTGTCAGCTGGGGCACAATACGACCTCAAAGGAGGAGAGTACCTCCACGTTGTATTTGATATGTTAGATGAGCAGGGTACAGTGAGTATTAAATACCCTGTCACTACATATATTAGATAATTAGATATACTGCGCACACCAGGTGTGTTGGATGCGCAGGGTATAATATTAGTATATGATGCACAGTGTATTTAATATGTTAGATGAGCATGGTACAGTGAGTATCAACTATGCACACTATTTGTATTTAGATACACTGCGCACACCAGGTGTGTCAGATGCACAGGGTATATTGCTAGTATATGATGCACGGCGTATTTGATGTGTTAGATGAGTAGGTTACATTGAGTATTAGTCCGAATACAAGCTTACGAAATTCAAGACAGCTGTGAAGCTGTATTCGCGATCGAATCAAGACTCCACAATAGGTTTGGTTAGGGCGTTTGACGAGAAGTGCGAAAGAAAGGGACGACGTTCTCTAACGAAGGAGGCCGGTAAGTACGCCGCGGAGATGGGCGTGAACTTAGATTTCAAATACCCTAATCCAGCTGGGTATGCTGATTCAAGTGAAGATTTTGCCGGTGAAAAAATTGGAAAAGTCATGCAAAGTTTTGAACAAGAAAAAAGGGACGAGATAATCCGAGGTCAAAGATGGCAAGGGAAGCTCTTTGAAGCAAGATGGGCTGATGAAGATGTCGTAGACTTCTTCAGTTGGCTATACAAATGGAGGACAGCACCTTCGCACGCTGTTGCGGGAATGTACGAGCGTTTTCCACCAATTACTCCCGACGAAGCTATAGTACCACAGTAATTAAAAGTGGTAACTGTCCCTGCAACGGACGTGAAGTGTCGAATGTGAGGAAAAGCCCCAGAAAGTGGCTTCCACGTCCTCGCTGGTTATAGTGCATTAACACAAACGTAACTACTATACCTTGAAAGGCATAACGCAGCTCTCAAAATACTGTTTTGGAGTTGCTGAGAGACTTTGGCTCGTCCAGCGTACTCCGCCTTAGTACTCCAAGACCATACCAAAACATGAGTACAAGAACTCAAGAGCGAGCGCTTTCTCGAATGTCCCAGATGTCCCTGTGAAACACCGGAGGTGAGAGCTAATCGTATCGACGCAAGGATTATGGACAAGGAAGCACCGACGAAGGGCCGGTAATGATCATAGAGATGAGCTGTCCTTAGATGGACAATAGAGGACAGAAGACAGAAGAGAAACTACCAAATATGCGCCGCTGCGCTTGGAACTGCGGAAATAATTCCCAGACTACAAGATCAAGCAGTATAATATCATCATCGATGCCTTTATAGGGGGATACTCCAGGGCGACACAGCAGAAACTGTACGAGACTTGGTTGGCAGAAACAGAACAGAGAACGTCTTTGTTTTGCATACAGAAGGCAGTATTTCCAGCACATTGAACATTTCGAGGACTTTTGGGATCATAACAGTATTGATGGTTTTCACGGCGGCCATGTTGGAGGAACTTAACAAAAGAATTGTCAATGAATTCTTTTGTTATATCCTCCAACTTGGCCGCCGTGTCTTTTGTTATAGTTTAATTCACTTGGGAATGGTTGAAAACCTGTATCAATAGAGATTACGAACTTTAAATGATGAAGAAGAAGGTGATATTGGTGGCGATGATGATACAAACTATAAAGAACTAATCAAGATTGGAATGAACCATTAATCCTCTCTATTATACACGTGAACACCAACTGTCAACATTTTCCTAAATTTGAATTGCAAAGCAATTTAAATGTCGCTAAAAAATCACAACTCAATCGTGACCATTTGTCTACACACCCAACATTTTTCTGCAAGGCTGGATAAGAACAAAAAATATTTTAGGGGGAGAGGCAGGAAAAGATCAAATTGACTTGCTCAAAAAGCACCAAAAAATAAGTACATTTCGAGCGTTTGAAATCCTATTTGATTAGAAGACTGAGATATGTTTATCAGTCTCTACTTTTCACGAAATAATTTTTTTACTTTTTGTAATAAAATAGATAAAAATATCATGCTGAATTCTCCCTCCCCTCCCCTAGTCTTAATTTTTTCCTGTTGGTCTTTGACGTCATAATGTCCGTGTTATTATTAGCATACTACAATCTCTGAACTCTCGATCAGTGGTGGATAGAGAGAGCTGGATTTAATGATTATACATTCTTTTCGACCTCTGAGGTACTATTAGTACGTTCTGTTGTTTAGAGAGGATTGAGGTTTGGTTTCTTTGATTGAAAGGACTCGAAAACTGTTTTGAGAAAGCGATCTAATCAGTTTCTCTACGCCTTGTCAAATCTTGAAAAACTCACAACTACGCGGACTTTATATTATACCGTTGGAATTTCTCTTGTACAAGAACTTGGAGGACAAAAAAGCCCTAATATCTTCAAAATAAGGTCCTATTGATACCTTACCGATAGATCTCTTGATCTAGAGTCCAAATTATGGGTTTGGAGGTGAAGATCTTGGTTGCTTTGTTCGTGTTTACTTTCACTCTTCTTCAATTCACGAGTCCAGTTTCAGCTGAATTTGATTGCAGTAAATATACCAACACCTCCTGTTCCTCGTGTACTGAGAATTCTGCCTGCTACTGGTGTAAAAGTTCAACAAAATGTATTCATTATCCTGGTTGGACCAAGGTTGTGCCCCACGATTGTCCACATAAGGACTGGTATTATGGCCAATGTCGAATCTCTGGCTTTGTCTTGATCATCCTGGTTCCCTCTTTGGCTGCTTTCGCTTTGATTTTCCTCTGTTGTTGCGTTTACTGCTGCTGTTGTCGAAGGTGCAAGAAATGGAAACAAAAACGACACGACAAAGAAGATATCAAGCTCAAGAGAAAGCGAGACGAAATGCAATTACTACACTCACAACGTCGTAACGAGAGGCAAGCAAAAGCTGACAACATCAGAAAGAAATATGGCCTTCTTCCTTCTGGAGGATATGAACGTCTTGGTGATGAGTAAAATTGCAGGAATAATTTGTACCACTTAAGCTTATAACCTACGATAATTTCTGAGAAAGAAGCGAATAATTGTTATTTACGAGTATATAGCTGTATTTTCCTATCTCTGTCTAAAGGCACATTAATCTACAATAGTCTTTCTAACAGACTGGAAAAAATCCTACAAAATTTACGATCGAAAATAATATGGTATTTTTGGGCTATATTTTTGTTGTAAAACATACGTTTTTTGATATATTTGTGTGGCTTTTTTGAAGTGGAGGGCTGTAAAAGTTATTCACTAATTATAAACTATGTCGCTAAAAAAGTTTTGATACAATGTAATCAATATGAATAAATTACTTTGATAAATTCTATTTTGATAATAAAATATTTTTGTATGGGTAAAATTTGTTTAAATGGTTGTTATTTAAATCGGCAAGGTTTGAGGGATTTACTTTAGGTTTTTATTTCATTTAACTTATTTTTTAAGTTTAATCTTAAGGGGGAGAGGGTAGGTTGAGCAAAAGGAGTACTATGGGGGATAGTGTTAGGAATCACGTGAGTCTTCCAATCGGCATGATGGCGGAAGGAAGGGAAGCGTTGAAGGTTGGTCGGAGTTTGTTCAGTTTTTTGGCTTTCATTGGGCTTATTCGAAACTATTAACGCTCGAGCTCCGTCAGATGCTCAAAGGAACTATTACCAAACGAACATGAAGAGATGGGGCTGTTTAGTTCAAGATTTAAAGACTTTGAGGGGAAAATGCAGAGGCCATGGCGAAGTCCGTCTTCTTCTGAACTTTGTTTACGTTCACTTCGATTGTTTATAGTGTTTTTTTTGGGTGTCTTTATCACTGGAACAATTCAAGAAAGTTTCGCTGGTAAGTGTTGTTGAGTTTTTAAGCTGTCACTGGTAATTCAGGGGATTCGAATAGTTTGGATTTTAAGAATCTTGTAGACAGTTCACCTTGTTGTTTGTACAAGAAGCTAAAGTATTTCAAACGTACTTCACTACTAGTCTTATCTTATGGTGCTTTCTTTTAGAACTGTTCTATAAATTTAAAGGTCCTCTCAAGAATAAAGATGGATTTCCTCTTAATTCTTTAGGTTTTACCGTTACGAAGTTCCTAAAACGATCGCATTCTTTAAGACTAGAAAACTTAAAAAGCTGTCAAATTCTGACAATCATCTTGTCAACGAGTCGTCGTTTGAAAATAAAATTAACGTACCAGCCAAGATCCTAATCTGAATACCTGAACCTCATATCTTCTGATGTCTTTTTATTTTTTCTGTGTATTTCTTTAATATAATCTCAATAACTTTTAGACCGGTAATCTGTGATCTTACGGTTCTTATAACCTTTAGTGATCTTTCGCTTCATTTTTTTCATATTATAGTATATTAGACTTTCTATATAAACTCGCTAAAATATATATTTTATCCTTTGTTCTTATTCCTAAAACGTTTCTGTTTATTAGTTATGTGCAGTTGAAAGCTTGGATAAGGAAATAGAATTACAAATATTTGGCAGTGTTTGACGTATACAAGTGAAAAAAAAAATATATATATATATAATAAATTTAATAAGAACTGAAAGATTGTCATAAACACAGTAAACTTCCTTAACGCACAGACTTTGATTGCAGAATTTTATGAGGAATGAAATATATAAATATATAAATATATAGATATATGTACTTTCTACAGCAATCTTAATTACAATATTATAATAGCAGATGTCACTTGAGCTTAATGTCAACATAATCATTATTATGTCTAGCTAATAGTGCGTAATAGGAATAAATTGAATTATGGTAGTTTTGTGAGATGGTAAACACTCGGGCATATATTAAAATCAATTGGACCTTCTATATACTCTTTCCCAGTCCTTCACTTCTTTCTTCCTTCACAGTGGTCAATATTACATGTTCATTTCTTATAAGTGCATGGCTGTATACAAAAACTTAGTATTTACAGTCTGTATTTTTTAGTTTTAAAAAAAAAAAATGTTAATATCGTCAAGATTATTCCCTGCCATAGACATGTTACCATTCAAGAATGTGCAAAGAAAACAAACTATATTACCAATATACCATAATTATTAATAGTACTTGGTCAGCTATTAAACAATAGTGTGATGTATTAATTACCACAACGGCTATAATATAAGACTTTCATGCATGTATAAGACTTTCATGTAAGAGAGCTGAAGTTTCTTTAGAACCTCTTAGGGTCTGTCATCAGTCTTTTATTCTAGAAGTTTCTAAAGGCAATGATCAGCTTGTTATTCAGTATAGTAGGGAAGTATGTTAAGAAGAGGTTAAAGTGGACCTGGAGGTTCCATAATGCACTGTCATTTATGATTGGTCTAGAAAAAAATCATGAGCACTAGTTAGAAGTAGCTATAATAAAAAATATTCTTTTCTATGTAAAAGTTTAAGAACTTGGGCCACTTATTTTCATGCTCAACTTAAAGGGTGGTTAACAAAGATTGTGCCGGTCACATACTTAGGATTTCTGGCCCACTTGCTTCCTCAAGTGTCAGAATTTTCTTCTTGTTGAATGTGAGATGGATTTTGCATGATTGTGCAACCATGATATGTTTTGACCAATTATTATCTTCGTCTAATTAACATGAAGTGATAATTAACACTAGTATTCTCTTTTATTGCCACAAGTTCTGAAAATATACATTCATTAAACAATAGAACTTTCTGATTGACTGGATGACTATGTTTAAAATGTACTTCAGTTTGTCAAGAGAATGCTGGAATAAGATTGCTCCTCATGTCTGGTTTATATGCTAATGTTATCGACTCTTTGAAATGGTCCTTTGATGTATATTGAGTGCTAATGATAAATACTTGATAGACGACTTGCACTAACAGGTCATGTGACCCTACCTTCCTTATAATGAGCAGCTGTGTCAAAATTAACATAAGGAATGAAAAGAGCACCTCAATATTACTAGGGTGGTGGTGTTTTAGCTCATAACAAACAAAAAATGAGAAGTGGCATTTAATATAAAATCAAATATTTTGTAAGGATTTGTATGGGAAATTATATGCTCTTTGCTATTTCCCCATAACAATCCTTATAAATATTCAATTTTTTATTTAATGCCATTTATCCTATAGTCAACATTATGAGCTGAAACTTCACCCTCTTACTAATAATGTTGAGCTGCTCTTTTCATTAATTTCTAAAGTTCGTTTTTGCGTAACTGCTCGTTTTAAGGGAGGTAGTGTCAAGTGACCTGTTAGACAAGTGCAAGTCATCTATTATGTGGTTGAAATTTATCTGTGTATTAGACTAATCTTTCATTGCTCACAATTATTCTGAGAATATACTCATGAGATTGAATAAGATGTCTCAGTGAATACTTTACAAGTAATAGCTTCATCAGGAGAAGGGTATAGAACATTATGACCAGTTTAGAAGTAAGAAGTAATAATGCCATGATATAGTTTAGAGTTTAATTAACTAATTTTTTTCAAACAAATTCTTTTTTGTTACTTTTTTTGAACAAGTCATATCAAAATTTTATTTGTTGGATATGAAAAATGTGTCTAATGGAAGCCATCTAAGATAATTATGTCGTAAGTGCCAAACATTGGCAGAAACTTAACTGATAAATTTTAATTTAACTTCGTCATCAATACCATGTGCCATATCATGTTCTGGTGCCATGCTGGAGGACGTGTCTTTTAATTTGATAAGCAGTAATCTGGCTTGTAATTGGTTGAAGAGGTTTCAGTTTAGCATGTCACTTGAGCATGACTATACTTAAATGGTTTCCCAATTAAACATTTAATCTAGACTGAGTATAATAGGCAACTGGAAATGAATTATTGAATGTTAGAAAAGGGAAGATGTTTGGAGTTCTTTTTGACAAGCCTTTTTTATCCATTATATCTGTCAAGGAATGATTGGGCCCATTCAGTCTTGTGGACATTTGGTTTGGGTTTGATAAAACATAAATACCAAATATTTTTTATCGAGTGTATAGAGAGCTAGTGAGCAATATCATATGGAAAATAAGTAAATAAAAAAAAAAATCAGGGTCTTAACATACAGTATGGCAAAGATGATGGAAAAAAATTTTTTTTTTCTTTCAGATCCAGCAGAGATTACAAATGTTATTCCATCTAGTAAAATTATTGAAATTAAACCTGGAAAAGTTAAAGTGTTAAGCTGTAATGTCAGTGCTGTTCCTGGTGTCAAAAAAATTGTGTGGATATTCAATTATAGTGTTCACTTACAAGGTACATATACTTTTACGCCAGCCTGTTTAGCAGTATTTGTGCAGTGTGGAGTGTGGTGTTTCATTTTTTTAAATTCCTTGTTGATGTTGCTGCTGCTGCTGCTGCTGCTAATGATGATGATAATGAATGATGATATATAATGACAATAACAATGAGGATAATACTGATTAATAATGCTGTTGTAGCCAATTGATCCTGAATTGAATATGATGGTGATGATGTTGGGGCTGCTGCTGCTAATGATGGTGGTGATGGTGGTGATGATGTTGACGACAATCATAAAGATGATACTGAATAATGATGCCTCTGCTGGTAATTGATACTGAATTGAATAAGATGCCGATGATGTTGTACTGCTGCTAACAATGATGAAAATGATGATGACAATTAGGATTGCACTGATTAATGATGCTGCTGCTGGTAATTGGTTCTGAATTGAAAATAATGCTGCTGCATATGTCATAGTTTGGGAAGATTACAATGATAAGGATGATGATGAATGATGCTGATATTGCATAGTGATAATATCATATGCCTGCTAACATAACCTATTTATACATCTTTCTGTTCGCAGATTCAAATAATACAGCATTTAATATATCAAATGCTAAGTGTTCAGATACTGGAATATATCAATGCTTTCCTTCTAATGGCTCGCTACCAACTGCAAAAAATGGTACATTTAATGTCACAGTAAGAGGTATGAAACATCAATTTACTAGCACTACGCACATGTTGCAACAGTTTTGTGTACTTTTGCTGGGAACAGAGATCTTGAAGAATATAATTTGCAGTATAAAACTTTACTTCAGAATTCTAGACAGCAGTAAACTGATTTAAAACACATTTCATTGAATGATCCTGTAGTCTCCTTTGCAGCAGCCATTCTTAGTGTCGGTCTAAATTCCCTCCCCATGCACTGATCATTAAATGCAGCAATTTTGAATTTCATAGCTACTTGTGAGAACGCTTCTTCAAACAATGCCATTTTGTTTATGTATTTAGGCGGGCTTCAGTTCTCGTTTTCAGGACTAGAGCTGTGATTAGCTAAGCTGGTGGAATGTTGTGCTCTAGTAAGCAGCCGTTGGTGGGGAGGGATTTTAGACTGACACTAAGAACGGCTGCAAAGGAGACTACTGATCCTGAGGACTTCAAAGCCTTGCCAGCAACATCGTAGATATGTTTATCTGATAGCATAATAATTGTTGCATGCAATGTTACAGACTGATTATCTCAATTCTACTTCTGCAATGTTGCCAGCATTGAACAGTTTTTACAGCCACTCGCAAAGGTGAATGTTCACTAACTCTTGTAATTGTATTATTGTTGCACCCAGGGGGGTACTCCCCTATATTCGCTATACGGGTACGTGCCGCCAATTAAACAGGGTATGGTTTACAGCGATTTTACTCTGGAACAGGGTATATAAAATCGCGCTTGCTCTGGGACAGGGTATATGAAATCACGCTCGCTCCTCTCTGGAACAGGGTACCTGTTTTCACAATACAGGAACTGGGTATGGTTTTCTTCAGTGATCTCGCTCTGGAACAGGGTATGAATTTCAGTGGTTTGACTCTGGAATAGGGTCAGGTTCAGAGGGCTCAGCGGCACATCCCTACCCTAAACGGGCAAGAGTAACCCCAATCCCTGGGTTGTTGCATACCTGGGTACCCAGTTACCCCATTACAATGGTCAGTTCTACCAGATAAAACCTCTGGTAATCATTCCCTACTTTATCAATTATATTTTTTATAGGATTTTCATGTAAATCTATAAGATTTTCAATTTTTTATTTTGTTGGACAGATTAGTTTATTATGATTTTAATATAATTCTAATAATATTTTTCTGTTTTTCAGACCTACCAAGCAAAGTAAATATCTCACTTTCCAGTTCTACTCCAACTAGTTTAACCTTCCAATGGACTGCTCCTCAGAATGGCTGTCTGCCTTTGACCTACAGTATTGCATATCAGGCATCAAAGAAAGTTCAAAGTGAACATGGAGGAAAAAAAGATGTTGGTACTAGTCTGATTGCTACCATTGATGGACTAATACCTGATACTAAATATGAAGTACAACTAATAATACAGAATGCAAAGGGTGTCATTGAATGTGATAACAGCCCTTTTTGGACAGATATCGGAGGTACAGTAGTGTATTTATTTCAGGGTTAAGAATAACGGCTGGTGACCAGTTGGCCATCATGATGGCCAGCCAAATTAGTTTTATCTCAGATCTACCAAATATTAATTTGAATCTTGGTTACTGTACCTGTTTCAAGTAATATATCGAACCCAAAAAGTGTGTCACCCAATTTTAAAACATGGAGAAGTTATGCATAATCATGCATATCTTCTCCATGTTTTAAAATTGGGTGACACACTTTTTGGGTTCGATATATTACTTGAAACAGGTACAGTAACTAAGATTCAATTAATATTTGGTGATTTAATATAGTGATTTAATATAGTGATTTACTTTGTCTTGTGTTCATGAATTATCAAACATAGACCATCATGTTCTGTCAGCCAGAAATAATTCATGATTATTTTTAGTGAAAAAGTTACGATTCAGCTGATGCACATTTAACATCCAACATATTAAAATGATAACATCAACTGAAAGCAAGCAATATTTGTAACTTATTTTAAAAATAAGTTTTGTTTGAAAATGACATTTCCAAATTTACTATTTTTGCTTTCGATATTATATATTTTTGAAGCCTAGCAGTTTGCACTCATGCATAGGCCCCTGAGGAAATAATTCCTTTCTTGGAAGTTCTGTGAAGCAATATCAGAGGAAGTAGAGGTCACATTCTTGTGCTCTTGTGGCTTTGCTTTTAACTACATGTTATTCCAAGTACCAGGAATAATTGTATGTCTGTTGATAATCCCTTTACAGTTCCCTCTTCACCTTTGTCTTTGGAAGCAAATTTGACATCTTGTCTAGTTGAATGGGAGAAGCCGTCCCAGGAGAATGCTCCAAATATAACCTATAGGGTATGTTCCTCACTTTACTAGTACAATACAGTTCATATTTAAAATTCCTTGCTGTAACTAATGCTAAGTCCTGTGGTTTTTCACAATCAAAAATATTTATAGCAATTAAGAGAAAAAATCCTGCCTTGATCAGCTTCATGAAATAGCTTATAGCTTCATATAATTATATTGCTTCATAGATATAGCTTCATATATAATTATAACCTCATAATAATAAAGTATGGAGGGCTGTCCATGATGCTGTCAGTACCTTTTTGACCTCTGCTAATCCTTCATTACAGACTCATTTGCTTAATTTTATCCAGTCATATCATGGTTAGAATATTTACAATTAAAGTAAGGCAATGTAATGCTTAACAAAAGAATGCACAACTTCATTGTAATTCCATGTTGTTTTTTTTTTTGGAACATATAAATATTCTTCACCAATTCAAATCAAGGTTAATCCTGAGCAATAGAAAACTTGAATAGCTTGGTTAAGTTTCTTTCCTTTTCTTTGTTATGCCCAAATTTTTCATTTTCAACTTTCATGTCTGTTACACTGCTTTGTTTAGTCCATGTTGTGTGACTAGAAGGAAGAGCTAAAATGTGTCTTAATATTAATACATTGTTTCCAACGTTTTAGCTTTCTTATAGACAAAATAATTACACCAACTGGACACACATTGAAAACATCAACAAGACATACTATTCTCTACGAGGGAAAGTATTGTGTTCCAGTCAAAAAGTAAAATGCTCAACATACAGTTTCAAAGTTACAGCAAACAGTTCAGCAGGTTATGGTAATGAAAGCGATGTTATCTTTGTATCTGGTTCATCAGAACAACTACAAGTTTGTGCTTCCCTTTCTTCTAATGTAGGTAAGTTATAACATTAAAAAAAACCTTTTTAGCTTGAATGGGTGTAATGTTTTCCCATTTCGGCTAGTAGGCCAGTGTCATTCTCTTGTGAATCATATTCTAATTGAGTTTGTTTAATGTGTTGTTCTCTCCCTTGCCACAAGGGTTTTCTCCAGGTAATAGAAAGAAACCGTTTATAGATAGAAACCTTTATTTACACAGGGTTGTCCAGTCAGATATACAAAAAGCAATCTGATATCAAAAGGAGCCCTAAAATAAATACAATATAAAGAGAATAAATAAATATATATATAATGATATATGAAAGTACAATAAAAATCTAACAATAAAATTATCTATATAAATACTAGAATCAAAATCGAAAATATTGAACAAAAATTTACTTCTTGTTTTCTAAAACTATTGTAAACTAATGAGCCATTATAATAAAAGCCTTTCTTGGCGGTCTCTGTTCGTACGTGACGGCAAATCTAGTAATCCAGTGTCCTCCCTCCGTAAAAAATCAATGTAAGTTGAGTGTTGTTGTAATGTTGTAAATATAGAATGTAATGGTAGTGTGTGTGTGTGTGGAGGGGGGGGGGGGGTGTTGTAATATATAAGTATTTTAGATATAAGATTTGTGGTTGATGAGATTCTCATTTCAATTTTATCCATTTTCATTTGTCTTCTCATGCATTTGTAACCATTAAACAAAGAAATGAACTTCTGGGAATTGAAATGGGAAAATATTATTATGATACCCATGCTAAAAAGGTCTAATTCAAACCTATTGTGAATACTCTTGTGCAAGCCAGTACAGAAATGTACTGTACATCAAGGTTAATATTGAAGGAGTGCAAATTAGCTTATCTCAAATTATGCTCTGCCTAATATAGAATGGAATGATTGTGAAATGGAATCTTAGCATGTGGTCTAAAATGGGAGAAAAATAGCTGCAATATGATAAATATTCAAAACTATATTTTTACCGACAGTACTGTCTTATAATTCTAATCTACGACAACATATAACAATTTAAACAGTTTAGTTGTAATGATGTTTCATATTGTACTGGGCCCAGTTGTTCAAAGCCCGATTAGTGCTAATCCTGGGTTAACTCTTAATAAGACCTATAGAGTTAATCCTGGATTAGCGCTAATCCAGCTTTGAACAGCCCGGCCCTGGCATTTATGTAACTGCAAATTGCTTTCCAAAACAAATAAATTAACACTGTTTTCATTGCCATGTGCTGATGGAGATAACAATAGTGACTTTGGAAATTGGGCAGTACATTACCGTCAATCAAATTAATGGTTCTAAGAAGGTTCCTTTTATATGGAATACTACTCTCTAAAGATTTATATTTGATTGATGGTGATCTTATGGCCCGATTTCTTTGTCAGGACTGTTATCATGACCGGCTTATAGCAATATAAACTGTGGTCTTATCATCACAGTTTATGAAATAATTCTCTGATAATTCATTTAGCATATATTATAGTGCAGTGTAAAAGCTTTCTAGTTATATATCCATTACTTTTTGACCGATAAAAATTTTTTTACAAATAAATCCTTAGGAGTTGGAAGATCATTTTAATTTGTAGTGACTTGCTACATGTACGTAAATTTAAGCGATGTACTTTTTGACAGATAAAAACATTTTTACAAATAAATCCTGAGGAGTCCTCATTTTAATTTGTAGTGACTTACTACATGTACGTAAATTTAAGTGATGTACATCATAATTATTATAAATACGATTTTGTTACAAAAAAAATCACCAAGAAAATGTAAAATGTATGTGACAGAAACTAGACATTTTAGAAAAATATAACCCAACAGATTAATACTTTTGACTCCTTTAGAAAATTCTGAAAAATGTCTAATATAAAAATAGTTTGATCTTTATCTTCACTCACTCAAAACAATTTAAAATAAGGACTTTGACAAGTGTGTTATGTGAAAGGCCATATATATTATCTGATCAAAGAACTAATTCTCCTTGTCAGTCTGTCAGTAATTTAAAGCTTATGTCAACTGGCTTTCTGGTTCTAGTTGCTTACTAACTTTAGGTTAGAATTTAATAATATTGGATTATTTTGTGACTGTCGATCTTGGAAACAAAAATTGAAGTAAGGCAAATGTATTATAAAAATACAACATGTTGCATGATTCTTTCTAAATTTCTTTGTTAGTTCATGAAGATTATACCTTGCATTTTCCTTATTCAGCTGTAGATTTTGAATTGTAGAGTTCTTACAAGTTAAGAGAGAATACTTTTCCATCACTAGTGGCATTTTTTCTGCTCCAACAGTCTTCATACATCCACTACACCTGCAGTTATTACTACAGACCGATTTTCTTTATTCATTGTTCAGAAATATGAATTGATTCATAATTTATGTCTTGATTAATAAAACATTTTGTTGATCATTCCTCATTTTTAAGTGCTTATAGTTATGTTCTCACAGCAGTTTAGACTTTTGTTTTACTACTGGAAAGTGAAATTTTATGAAACAAAACTAGGAAATGTTTTTCAAAGCATTTTATGAAGTGAAAGATACCACAGTGAGCAAGATCAATCAATTCATGGCAGTATCTGAAGCAGTTGAACCAGGAAATTATGTATTGTTTCAGTGCTGACAAGACACCCTATCTACAAAGGTTTGAGGAAATTAAACGTCAAGTTTACTTACAAAAAGATCAATTTATTTCCCAGTATTTGAGGAATATGGATGTGTTGGCATTAATTACTGGTGCTGGTAAATTTACGTTTTCTTTTAAACTTGTTCCTTCATACACACTAAAGATCACTTAAATTTTAACGTAAGAAAATTTATGCCTAAATAGTTGTTGTCCCTGTATTTCTCTTCAAATTAAGCCATTGAACCTTGCAAAATCTTTAGTAATCCTTTCTCACAAAGCTACTGACCAAGTCAAAGGCATTTTTGACACCAACATGCATTATAGAATATTTGTGAATGTATTTTTAAAATTCTGTATTTCTATTGAGTCCTTGGGATAAGTTTATCTAGGTGTTAACATTCATTGGTTATTAATCTTTAACTAACAGATTCTATCATCCTAGTGCCAATAGACATCACTGGGTTATCCCTAGGTATGGATACCAAGTCATATCCCTGGCCAAGTATTACTTTTGTAGAATACATTAGCAGAATATGAATTTGTTAAATTTAAAAAAAAATGTTTTGAAAATTGAAAGAAAAAAATTATTGTTGTTATTTTATTTTATAGCTTGTACCTAATATTTTCTTTTGTTATTGCTTTGAATTTGAATATTTCACCAAATTTTATTATTAATATTTAATTATTTTTTATTGATGATTCAAGTGTGATAGGGAAATAATGTCTAGTCATTTTAGTTTGTTTTTATTTCCCATTCTAGTTTTCACTTTTATTACCAGAATCCTTTATTGTCAGCATTTTTCAAATTTTATACAAAATTTATGTAAAACATTTTTCATCCAGGCAACAGTAAAGTCAATTTTAACCAACCTGAAAGAAGAAGTATTGGAAAAAATGATATATATCTTGTTCAATGTTTTAACAGGAACTTCAGTTTAGCCAAGCTATAGGGCTAGTTTAAATGGAGTCCTGTTTTTCAATTCATAACAATATCAATTATAAAATAAACTAGATTTAGGTTATTTTTTTATTATGAAGCTGTTTTCTCCATACAGTTGCGTACAAGAAACAGTAAAATTAAATTGCCAATTTAAACAAAGTTGTGGATTATAATAATTATTATAATCATTATTACATTCTACATATAAACACGCTATTGACACAGTGTCATAACTATTACGTTAGATCAGGACTACATGTAATAACAAAATAAGAAACTGTAGTTAAGTATCGTCATCATCATCATCATCATCATCATATTCATCATCATCATTCTTTACAATTTTTTCGTTAGAGTTTAATTRATAAACAACATGAACACACTGTGCTTTCATTGTTATTTGCCAAGTATTAGTATTTTCTTCCATTACTGCAGCATGATCATTCAGAATGCACTTGATGTGACTGGTTTAATCATTGACTGGCTCATCAATTCTGTACATTGAGTAATTATAAATAATAATAAATAATGATATACATTTTTCGACAGGCATCTCAAAATATCAATGCGTTTACAACTTGTAAAATAGATTAAAATATGTATATATCACTCTAACATTATTTAAGCTGTATTATATTTGGGCACCGGCACGTGATGGTACAAAGACTCTATTAATTTAATATCTTAAGCAAAACAAACTTTTCAGCCTAAGTTCTGATTGAATTTATAATGACAACTCAGAAGACTGAGGCCCCGTCCACACATATCCACGATGTTGCGCATGCTCAATAAGAATAACTATTTGCAATGGGACTAGGAACTAGCATGCATCAGGGCGGATCAAAAAATTTCCGGATACGTGTGGATGGGGCCTGAAAAAACAGTCGGCAGGTTGAAGAATGTCTTAATTAGTGTAGAATTTTGTGAAGTTTTACATTTTAATTTGTCTATTTTATTTAGTAGGTAACGACTTCCCTTATTTGGTTGTAATCTTGGTTTTACTAGCCATCATCTTGTTAGCTATTGTTATTATTATAACAGCCATCTGCRCAAGGTAAATGCCTTCAAACTAATAATCAGATACTTTTCATCCCAAAATCATTGTCTGCAGGATGACTGAGTAGGATTTTGGTAGTGTTGGATGCTGTTAACCAAACATCCTATTAACACTGAGTTTGGGGTAACAGAACTAACTTATGAACATTGTTTATTTATTGTAAATCTATTATTATATTATTTGTGAATTTTTATTTTATTAATAAGTTGTTTGTACCAAATTTCATTATTACAGGCCGTTTCATTTTTCTGAGACCTAACTGAATCCAGACTATTGAAGTTGTTTATGGTATTTTGGCTACCACCAATCAAATTTGCCATGGCCAAGTGCATTCCGATTGTGAACAATAAATATTCCCAGGACTCAACTACTAACAGTTATTTTCTATTGGAAAATACATTTATTGCTTCAATTGTAATGAACTCAGCCCGTGGCAAATTTGATTGGGGTTTGGAGTTGGTAAATAGCAGGTTACAGAAACATGTCATGGGCCTTAAGTGAGTTAAACAACTAGCTATAATGCACCTTGTTTCCCTTTGTCTCCTATCACTCCTTCCCCCCCCCCCCCAATCCCCATTATCCTCCGCCTTTCCTTTCCTCTTGTCTGAGAGATGGTTTGGTAGTTACTGCAGGTTTCAATATTATGTGAACTAATGGTAGATACAAGCTGCACCATAAAAATTGGTTTTTCGCTGCCAGTAATCAAGAAATAATCAGTCTGTACCTTTTTTGAATGGCAGCAGTTAAAACCAACTTCCAGGGGGGAACTCACAACTTACTATTAGCTTCACATAATATTGAAAATAGCAGTAATAGCAGTCTAGTACCTATTTTGATATCAATTTTAAGAATTAATATGTCAGAAACTGTCTACTGTACATATGTTACACATTGCTGAATTTATTTTATTCACAGAGGCAAATGCAGAAGTTGCAGAATGCCATTGAGGAGGCTCTTCACTCCTGAGCAACGACCTATTAATGATTCTGTAATGGAGAGAACAAGAGATCAGTCTTCTTGTAGAGGTAATGCATATCATTCTAAAAACTGTGTAGTCCCAAATACTGTCCACTGTCATTAATTTACCCTTACTTAAGTGTAAAAAAATGATCCAGCTCAGTTGATCTTGCTCCAGGAAAAGATTTTGGGTAAACTATTTTGGTAAACTATTTTGGTAAGCATTTTCGTAGCAGGGACAGAGTACCTTACTTGTAGATTTCTCTTTTCGATTGAAATGGAGTTTCTCCTTGAGTTAGACAAGCATTTACCATCAATTCAAAATATAAAAGATTTTGTGTTTCGTGAGTTCTTTTGACAGAATAATGGGAGATGCTAAAATCAAAATTACACATTGAATCCTCAATAATGATTTGTTGACCTTGAGTTGCTTATAAAAGTCAACTCATCTGGCTGGGGCCATTCTTATTTATTTCAATATAGTAAGTGCTTTGAAGTCAGGAAGAGATCCTTACGCTTGATATGTAGGCACTTTAAACAATTCTATGTATACTCACACATGACACTAAGCTCGGCAGGACTTGAACCTGGATCGCATTGGTGAGAGGTGGCATATCAGCTGTGCTTCCCTATTATATTCAATTAATAATATTTAGTTTAATTTGTATTTTTCTGAACTTTGTAGAGAGAAGAGACAGAGAAGCTGTACCATACGAAAAATTCTGGCAGCATGTGACTCTCCGACATGCTGACACTAACTATAGATTTTCTTCTGAGTTTGAGGTAAAATATTTGTCTATTACTAGAAATAAGAATATAATTTGCTTTAGTTTACAGTCATTTCTCTTTAATTTTTGTTTTATTTCATTCTGCACATTTTTTTTGACAGTCTCTACAAGGAAAACAGGAAAAGAATAAGAAAATAACCTGGAATCAGTCTCAGAGACCAGAAAATCAAACTAAAAACCGCTTTGCAAATGTTGTAGCATGTAAGTAATCATTATTTTTTTAGCGAAATATCTAAATTTGAAAGAAAAAAAGTTATTGGTCATGATCCAACCCTGAAACAGTGTTTTGGCTATCTCATAGATGGAATTGGAATTTAGCATAAGTTAAGGGAACAAAGCCAAAGAACTTTGAGAAAAATCCTCAAATCAAGAGAGACCTTTACAAACTCACATGATTCTGAATCTAGGAATCAAACCTGTTTCTCTTAGAGCTGAGTGGCTTAGAGCAATACCAATATGCTACTCTTTCAAGACATCCCATGCACAGAAACAAAGAGAAAATTCAGTCTGAAGTTACTTTAATTAGTTTACAAAATAAATGGTCTGTTACGTTTTTGCAGATGACCAAACAAGGGTCGTACTGTCAACAATTGATGGTATGCCAGGATCCCATTACATTAATGCTAATTAYGTAGATGTAAGTATTATATACTGTAGATATAACACCTACAGCTAAAAAAAGGTTTAAGGGGTGAGCAGAAAATGGTGATTGGTGATTGACAGTTACACATTCCACTGAAAGGGGGTAATACAATCATCTATTCACAAAAGTTATTTAAATAATCAAGGTGTTTGTATAGGAAATTGCTGCTAGGATTTCATTGACAAGATTTCATTCACAATTTGAAATTAATAGGTACAAGTTATGTTTTGAAATTGGATGAGCCTTTAGGTGAGGCAAATTTAAGAACTTTCAAAACATTATGAGTGTTTATATCAATTCAGAATCGTTAGAGAAGTTTATGTGATTTTTCATACATTACACTCAACAAAATTGAGCAGCTTATATTAGTTGGGACTTTATAGATTACAATTTAACAATTTAATTATACTCCTCTTGTCCATAATCAGAATTGAATAGTATTTTGTTGGGTGTATTTGTAAATTTTATTAATAAATGTAATTTTTACTAATAGTATGTGAAACACTAAATATTTCAACCAGAAAGCCTCAACAATAACCTCTGTGTTCTTGACAAGAATAATAGTTAATTTGATATTTAAGAAACACCTGTTCAGTCATTCCAGTCACCTATCGCCTATTGCTTATTACCTATTGCTGCTTGCCCGTTTAAATTTTTTTCAAATAGCTGACAGTTTATAACAGGGAAGAGTTTCAAATTAATGCAAGGCATGCACAAAGCCCCAGATGTTTTTTCAATCCATAATTATTGGGATAAATTTTTGAAAGCCTGAAAAGTTTGAAATGGAAGTAATGGAAGGTTCATTTTTCCCCAGAGTTATAAAGCAATGAATTTTTACATAGCAACTCAAGGTGAGACAACAGATAATAGGCAACAAATCTTACTTCTTGCCAGTAACGTTAATATTATTATCTTGACATTGAGAATTATCTTAAACAAAATGAGGCTAAAACAATAAGACTAGCTGTCAGCATGTGGAGGAATAGTTTGATTGTGGAATGAATGAATGAAATATTCTCAGATGAACAATCATTTTAGGTCTGTGGATGGAGAACCTTTAATGAACTACAACGACGATGCGGCGGCCATCTTGAATGTTAATGCATTATGGCTAGTCTAGGGGGCAAATATATCTTAAATGACATCCATTTATATTAACTCACCACAAAAGAATGCGAAAAAGAGGAATTTTGCCAGCACATTGATCACGTTTGCCCATAAAAAAAGACACAAAAATTTATATATTTTCAGTCATTGTTGTTTGGTTTTGCCCCCTGGCAAGATGGCTGCCATATTGTTGCAGTAGTCCATTGATAGTGTTGAGGGTTGACACTTACAAAGTTTATAAACTGGTGCATATTCAAAAAAAGGTTTGGGTGTAAAGGGCCATTTGCCTATCTCTACAGTGCCTGGAATTGCTGTGAACTTAAAGATTTTTTCCCCCTTTCTCTACAGGTCCACTTGCAAATACTATAGCAGACTTTTGGAGAATGGTTTGGGAGCAGAATTCTAGAGTAATAGTAATGATCACCAAAATAATTGAAAAAGGAAGGGTGAGTGTTTTCATGGTCATAGTAAATAATAAATGGTGTGTACCCTGGCTAACAAAGGTTTTCCTTTTCTTTTCCTTGTTCTTTTCGTAATAATGGTAGACAGAAAGAATAAACCTGGGACCAGGGCATAGATGGGAATTCTTTAATTACCATTTTATGCATATGAAATAAAGTGACAACAAAATCCTCTATCATCTTTTCTTATCTTTTGCAGCATAAATGTGCACAGTACTGGCCCACAAAGAATAGGAAATCAGATGTCCATGGGCAACTGAGGGTGACATTCCTTAAGGAAGAACATTTTGCTTTTTATACATTTAGAGAATTTGAAATCAAGCCTATCCAGGAAAGCACTCATTATAGTCAGGTATGAAAGATACTGTCAAATAAAAAAAACCCTGTCCTTTTTTCATGAGGGTAGCAATATTAATAGTCAGTGGCTAACAAACCTGTGGCCCTCATTCCGTGATTGAATTGGAAGTTAGGAGTTGATTTTTGTGAACATATGTAGGCAAGCAGTGACTTGCAAGTTTATCGTCAGTTTTTTGACTTGTGAGTAGTAGCACCTTTACGGTCAATAGTTTGCTCTTTGGTGCTTGCCGCAGGTAGCAAGGAAAAGGGTGCACACTGCAACCTGTGCCCTATTCTCTTCCCATGGTTAGCCTCTGTGTCCCTCCCCTTCCCTCATCTCATTCCCTCTCCCAAGAGCCACCATGCAGGCTTCGCCAGGGTCAACATGTTTTGGGAAGTTCAGGAAAATGTAGAGCAGACCTCATCCCCACTGCTACTAAGGCCGCAATCATTATCAAGTAATTTTTCATCATTGTACCTGTAAAGTACCAGACAGGATTGAGAATACATTGAGAGGTTAAGGGAAGGGAAGGGTAAAGCAGCCCCCCCCCCCCCTTCCCACCACGTCAAGCCCCCACCACTATAATTCAGGAAGAAATCATTGTCAAGATAGGGATATTTCCATGATTGTACCTGTAAAGCACTAATCACCATTAATTAATTGATTTTTCAGAGCTCTTGTAATGAACTGTATTGAGCTTTTTCACTTTAACATTTATTAAAAATAACAAGATCATAAACTTTAAAATGTTTGGAAAAATTCAGAATCTCCAAAATAATCCTTAATATTTAACTGTGATTTCATTCTTGTTCTTCTAACTTTCTCTTTAATGTGTTGTATTCAGTTTAAGCACCCATCTTGTCTAACAAATGGAAGAACGTGGGTAAGATACAGTCTCCTTTTTGGGGGAAGATCTTTGAGGAATTAAACATGACTTGAAATAAAAATGCATATTTTTTAAATGAATAAAAAATAAATTGTCCACTAATTTTGAGACGTGTACACGACCTTGACTGAATTACTTAAAAATAATTTATTACCAAGAATGTCTGCCACTTATAAAACTAAAAACTTACAAGACATTTTAACCCTTTCCCCAAACTCTTATAGAGTACAAACACTAAAATGTGCAACACTTTGAACTATTTAGTGGTAATTAGTGCTAATTAAACAATAGAAAACAATAGGATTAGCATAATTTAGCAGTATTTAGTGGTATTTATGTTACACACTTATAGTGTTTGTACTCTACCACTTCTTAACATACTTTTAAACTAAAGAAATAAACACTGAACAATAAAATACTGATAACATTAATCGCATTAACTGTTTTTCTGTTCGGTTCTATGCTGTATTGTCAGTGTTGTTCGCTACATTCTGAATTAAAATGTAAATAACGTTGATATTTTAAATCTTATTTGGTCGTTTTTGTGTGAGATCTTTCTTTAGTTCCCTGTTAGAAGATACATCTTCCTCAGAGTAGTGATGGTAGACAACCTAACCTAACCCTTACCCCAGTGAAAAGACCCCTCCCATGTTGTGTTGTCCTCCAAATTGAGCTGCATTCCAAGGTGCCGCAAGGTGTCAATTTGGGTCACCTGCTTGCAGCTCGACTTTAGCCAGAGTTTAGATCAGCTGCACGCAGGCTACGATTTGGGTTGATATAACCTACATTATTTCATCCCTATTAAAAATGGTTTTCATTGTTTTGTTAGGATTCCACAGATGAAGCCATCAAACCAATGATAGTACAACAGTTTCACTTCACAGGCTGGCCTGATCATGGGGTCCCAGATCCTGGTTATGAAATACCAGTCTTGGACTTCATCTTTAAGTCTACTGCAGCACAGGTGGAAGGGGCAGGCCCCATTGTTTTACATTGTAGGTACGTGACTCCAGGGGCGTTGTGAGGTCTCAATTATAGGGGGACAATGTACCATTTCCCGCCAAATACACAGGAATCCTGCATGAATAAATTAAATTTTGGTACCGAACGCTTTTTGTTTTGGGGGGGAGCACTTGCCTCTCCCCTTCGCCTGTGCACCCCTTTTCTGTACGATAGCGTGTAATCCGAATCAATTGTGGGAGGAAGTTTAAAGAAAGTTTTGGGTCAGAATATGATTGGTTAAAACATATTTACGTCACGTCATATGCTTGGTATCATCAACTGCATTCAGCCAATCAGAGAGTGCATGGTATGCAAGCTATTTATGGTTTGCAAGATATTGACAAAGAAAGCTTAATAATCGAGGAATCTTTTGCTTATTACTGTCAACATGGTCACGATGGTATTCAAACGAAGCTATTTATTGATTTTTACAACATGTTCCCTTTACCTTTTTCAGGATAACTAATAAGATTTTCTTTCTATTTTTCAGTGCTGGTGTTGGTCGTAGTGGTGCTTTCATAGTGATTGACAGCATGATCAAGCGTATCCATGACAACGGTGATCTAAATATCTTCAGTTTTCTTGCCCATATAAGGCAGCAACGGAACCATTTAGTTCAAGAAGAGGTATATGATTGGCTACTCATTTCCATCTGTTTGTGGGAGATACATTGACCTAATGGTTAAAGTAATGGACTTCTACCCGCAGGGCAAGCATGATACTAATAAACTACCAATGGGAAAGGGGACCACAGGTATCCCAAAACTCTAGAGGTCGTTGCATAGTCGTGGAATCAATACTAATATATAATCAGTACTGATATATAATATCTTGTCTACAGTGTCAGTATATCTTCGTGCATGACGTATTACTAGAGTACATCAACTGTGGCTTCCTCCTGTCCTTACCAAAGAGAGCACTAAAGGAACACTTGTACAAAATACGAACACAGCCACACCATACTGGGAAGACCAAGATTGTCGTAGAGTTTGAGGTGAATCTTACTGATGCATTTAACATTTTTTCATTCTTTCCTTTTATGCTTATACCTTTCTAATATTACGTGGCAAGAGAGAATCTTCATTATATCTGGACGTGGGGTAGGGGGAGAGGAAGGGAAAGGATGGAAGCAGCTTCGAAACTTTCAATTTGCTTTTTTAAGACTTAGGAAATCAAATTAATTGAAAAGTTCGTGGGCAAAAGTAGTTTTGTTTTAGAGCAAACTTGCTCCCGGGTCCGTGGTCGTGGAAGGCCCTAGGGACGAGCTGTTTGTTTTAGAGCTATAAGAGTTTAAAGAGGTGAAAAAAGTGTTTTCTTGATATTGACCTCGTCAAAACATTGTCATCACGATGAGCGACGCGCACTTAACTTATACGTAGAAAGGCTGCGCGCGAACAATTTCGTCCTTAAGTGCTTGCAGTTTCTTTCACTTTTAATTGGTCTCTTTAATCCCCAATATATATGAAGTTTTAAGTATAGCTTTCCCTATCTTGCCTTCTGCGCAGATGTTTTCCAGGTCGTCACGCTTCGTCACGTCTTTTTCCCCACCTTTTCTTCACGTTACGTGACGACCGTAAGAACGTCTGCATTGCAGGCTATCCCTGTACTTCACTAAAAATTTTGCTTCGTCCCTTAACATAAAGTCCTTCTTGAGTGAACAGAATACGCCTGTTCATAGTTTAAGAATCGATTCCACTGCGCATGCGATTTTATCCCGAATTTCTCAACTTCTTTTGTTTAATTAAGAACAAAAGAAGGTTTAGACAAAAGGTGAGAAATTCGGGATAAAATCGCATGCGCAGTGGAATCGATTCTTAAACTATGAAAAGGCTTATACTGACTTGATAAATGATTGGTTTTCAGAGATTGAAAAATATTAATATGCAAGAGTATAACTTAAAAGAAGGCCAGAGAGCTTGTAACGTTATCAGGAATAGAAACCCTGATATCATACCAGGTATTTACGAAAGCTAGGATATGTGTTTATTGATTATACGGCGGCCATTAGGGATCGCGAGGCATCCAGGGGGCAAATATAGCTTTGTTACAATAATGATGTCGATTGATATTAACGGCTCATCCAAGGAAAATACAACAAAAGATGAATTAAGACGACACTTACATAAAAGAAAAACAAACATACGAAACTCTATATATTTTCCGCCATCTTTGTTTTGTTTTTTCCCACTGCGAGATGGCCGCCGTATTGTCGAAGTAGTCCATTATTATACGTGGCCATTTTTACTGTAACGAGTCGTGACCACTTATTCTGGGTTTCAGAGGTTCTAATTCTTACGAGGGGTGTCAAGGTCGTCATCACGTGTTAAACAGTAGATGGTTTTTCTCTGGTTCTTTCTGGTTTGCTGCCTTTGCAAAACTAAACGGGAATCTTGTTTTAGAGCTCCATAAGATATATGAACTATGGATAAAGCGAGTATTGACATTGCTTTACTAATTACTATTTCATTATGCAAACTGCTAGCCGATTTGCTAATGATTCACCATTGCGTTGGTTTCCTTTAGTGGATACGTGTCGTGTCAAACTGTACCCACGACCAGGTGTAGAAGGGTCTGACTACATTAACGCCAGTTACATTGATGTGAGTAAACTAACACTATGGTATTATAGATACAATTATCCATGTGGAAGACTGCCATGCTTGCTAAACTACCCTGCTAGTCCCTTCTTCGCCTGCATGCAGTTTACAAATTCCATCCAATTGTCTCCCACTTTTTCTTCGTCTTGAACATTTCATCTAGTACGTGAAATTCCAAAATGAAATGCGCCTTCTGTTGATCTTTCTTCAGGGTTTCTGGYGCCGTGAAGCATACATTGCCACTCAGTGTCCATTAGAGTCCACCCTCTTTGACTTCTGGAGAATGATATGGCAGGAAAACTGTCGAAGTATTGTGATGTTACTCTCTAAAGAAGAAGCAGATCAGGTGAGTAATTCTTAATATTTTAAGCTGCATGTATTTTGTTTCGGAATAAAGGGTACCGTACCTTTCATTGTGGCCGAGGTCCCAGGAACTCTTCACACAAGTGCCAATCTCGGCCGCCAGGACTGGTTTAGAAGAATACTTTCAATTCCGCGTATACATTAATTTGTAACTGTCATTTGGAATCTGCTGGATAAAGTGCTCATGCAGTTCCATTGGTTTGCTGTTTTCCAATCTATTACGATTGTAACCATTGTTATTATAACCAAGGACCCTTTCCATTTACCCGGACTGAAAAGGAAATTCCGGTTGGAAAAAAAATGGTTTGTGTCATTTCATTCGTAAAGTTTCGGAAACTCGCTCTTCAAATTAAAGTAATACACTTTTCCCGCTCTTTTTGGTTTTCCGGTAGACGCGCGTACCATTCTTTGGAAGAAAAAGTTTTCGCTCTTTCATAACCATTAGCCAACGAATTTTCAACCGGATGGATTGGTCGAATAGGTAAGCCCCCCTGCAGGTAATACATACCAAGCATTATGCGACGCTAGAAAGAAGAAATGGCTTACGTTATCTTCATTCTGATGCTTCTTTATGTTTATTTCAGAGTACGTATCCACGGTATCTACCAGTTGTCCATGACACGGCTCGCTTCGGCGTGTATGAGGTAACCATGGAGTCTGAGTCAGCCAGAGGAGACTTTATGATACGAGACCTGAAGATGACTTCTGTAAACGTGAGTTATCTCATAATACAACCATTTGTGACGTCATTCATTTTCAAATTTCGCGCTTCAGTACTGAAATTGTAGAAGTTTAAAAGGAGACATCCGTGGTTACCGGTACTTTTAAAGTGCGCACATTCTTCTCATTCCTTGTTTCATCCTTCATCCTCCAAATTGAAGTTTAAATTCCATCACTTTTCTTCCTGGCGTCCGTGCACAGCATTTGCAGTTTAATACGTCCACTACACTCCGAGTACCTCGACTGCAACTGCGCCAAGTTCGGACCAAGTTTTTTCTTCCGCAAAGTTGTGCGCAAGTTTTCCACTACGCATATAACGTTAAGTTGAGACAGCTTCAGAAAATGGAACACGGGGTAATAATTCTCTTGATATTGTTGGCAAATCTAAAACACTCAGGAAAACCAGTTACTTAAAACATTAGGAAAAACATAAATAGACCTATTTACGTGGAGCTTAATGTTTTCTCATTACAGACCACATGTCATTCCCTTGAGAATAAGATTCTTTGTTTGAGTCGTATCCATATTTATGCCACGCTTCTGATTGGTCCGCTGTAGAGTTCTCTTGCGATTGAAATGGAATTCCATCATACATGAACTCGACTGACAGCTCGACTAGTTTGAAGAATTAGTATTCATGGTTTCTCTTGGCAGGGTCATGGGAAATGCTAATCAAAATACAATGTTCAATCCTCAATGTCAATTATTAACTCTCATTGGTTGACCTTGACTTCGTTCTGAACAACTCAGCCTGGCATCGTCTTAGGCGCAACCGTTAAACAAAGAAATCATTCTTTGGAGAATGACATGAAAATGAAATGGCAAAACATTACGCCCAATTAAGGTGACATGGGCCTATAGATGCAGTCTATGATAACAATTTTTAACGTTCAGGAACCTGGTGAAACTCGAAAGATTCGTCACTTCCATTTTCTACATTGGCCTGAGGAAGGCTTTCCATGGTCTGGACAGTCTGTCCTTCAACTTATTAGTAAAGTAGATGAATGGGAGAAAGAGGTCAAGAGCAACTCTAAACCTTTCGATATGATTGGACCCATTGTCGTGCATTGTTCGTAAGTATTTTTTGCTATAATCTGAATCAAATTATATTGGGCTGCGATACTATAGCGAATAAAGATCACATTCGTTCTAGTCCGCGTTTCCCAGCGTAGAGTTGCTACTATAAGTTTGTTTACGTTGATTCTGTGCGCGTTGTTACTGTCTTGCAAAATCGTAATCACTAGAGTTTGGCCACTTAACTGCTTTTTTCTACCTAGCCTCATTCAACCGTAGCCATAGTTTCGCCTCGCCTAACTATATGAGTGGTGGGGGTGGGTAAATGGTAGCATACACTGCATCGAAATATGGCGACCAATTTCAATAGCTATTGTTCTGGACTGACTAACGAAAGACTAGCTGCGCGTTGATGTTACGTGGAAACATAAAAGTTTTTCACACGTATGAGAGGCTAGTCAGTCGCTAGTCAGTGCAGAATAAGAGTTAATCAAATTGGTTGCCATTTTTCGATTCTGTGTAAAGTATGGAGTTGTTTTCTTGCGCCTTTATCTGATCAGTTCTTCTCGGGCAAAGTACACTTAGAAACCTAATACACCGTGTTAGATGACTGTTCAACCAGTGATTATGCTGGGACACTGCACGGGCATAAGCTGAAAGTGAGCTGAGCTTTTTTTTATTTCAGAACGGGAGTAGGTCGTACGGGGGCGTACTGTATTCTTCATACCTTGTGGCATCAAGTTACCCGAGAAGACGTCGTGTCGGTATACCCTACTGCCCGACTGCATTTCCATCAAAGACCTAAATTCCTACTTACACAGGTAGTATGATAGATCATAAGTTTGCAAAGTTTCCTTAGACCCATTCACCTATCTATCCCTAACCCCAGCTCTCAGGGAGGGTACCCATCCGACATCTCTGCTCACCTTACAAGGTGCCTATTTGTCCCTATCAAGACCTCTCACGGTACCCACCCAACCCCTAACCCATTTTTAAGGTTGTCTCCTGTCCTGCCTCGCCTCCCAGGGTACCCACCGAACTCCTACTCTCACCTGCCATGGTACCCATTGTTCTCTTCCTCCACTTCTCAGTGTACCCATCCAACTCTCACTCTCACCTGGCACGGTACCCACTTGTTCCCAACCTCCACTTCTCAGTGTGCCCATCCAACTCTTGCTCCCACCTGGCACGGTACCCACTTGTTCTCAACCTCCACTTCTCAGTGTACCCATCCAACCCTTACTCTCACCTGGCACGGTACACCCAATCCCTGCTCCCATCGTCCTGACCAATCTTGATTTTGTTTTATTGTCTTTGACATACCATGAGTTTGTTCTATCATGAGGTTGTGCAATTTTAACGGATTATATTTGATTCGCATTTGCAGGTGCAGTACGAATTTTGTTATGATACCATGGTAGAATATATAGATGCTGACTGTTCGCTGTATCTGGTCTGACACCATGGTAGAATAGATTACTGACTGATCGCTCTATCTGGTCCATCCAAAGTATGTGAATATACCACGATAGAATATGTAGGTAATGTCTTTACGCAGTATCTGGTCCTATGCGCAAAGAATGCCACCATGGCATGGTAGAATAGATTACTGACTGATCGCATATACTATGGTAGAATTTGTACGCAATGTCTTTTTACCGTATCTGGTCCTATGCGCAAGGTATGCCACCATACCGTGGTAATGCGTCTTGTCTATAGACTGGTCGCCACAAGGCCTCATCATCTGACCATGATTATGTCGAACAGCAACAATGAAATAAACTTGCTTGATGCGAATTTTATGCTAAGCTTGCTGTTGTCTAAGCTTTGCTTGTGCTGAAGATAAATATGCGTGTTAAAATTTGATTGGTTATTTAGGCCTGTATGGCACAAACAATTCCCGTTCTTATTCCCAAGAAAAATGCTAAATCGAGTATGGAATAAAAATTTTAGTCGAGCACTGTGATTGGGTCAAAGCTCATTTTGACTGTCACAAAGCTCAGTACAAAGCTAAAAAATTAATTAGGAACACTAAGAAAGTGTAGTTTAAAAAAAACATTTGGATTTTTATCAAAAAATTATTTAATATTAGTTTTGTTGACTCCTTTTAATCAAATATTAGCCCTATATATTTATATGATTTTAATAGCAGTATTTTATTTTCTCCACATGTCGTTATTATGCGGCTGCTAAGTTCTTATGATGTAGCCTTTGAAACCAGGCCTTTGGACGTCGAGGCTTGGCAACGAAGAACGGGAAACGAGTCCAGCTCTTATCTTCTCCAATCTTTCTAATCCCATTCCCAGAATCAGTCCAAACAGATTCTATTGGGTTGTTTCCCTTTAATCCCCCTCTCTTTCCTAGCTCCCCGTCCATAGAAGCCTGGTAACGAAGGTTACTGAACTCCGAAGTTGTATATGTTTTGTCATTTGAAGTGATGCGTAATTCTAATGTTTCAGCAAGAGAATAAAATAATAATGGCTCTCACATAAGGAAGGCCATCCAAATAATACTATTAGGTTGAGTCAGGCATTAAACAAAAGAAGGGAATCGAGAAATGTAAAATATTATTAGCTTACATTTTCGAGAAGCAAAGCTTCTTTTTAGATTATTATGTATTTTTTCTTTTACATGTCGTGAAGCCAAAGGCTTTTTTTTTAGTTAGTTCAGATGTACACATCACGAGATTCAATTAATAGAATTTATTAACGAGTAGTAAGAAGTCAGCGAAGTCTGCATCAGCCTTTTCGCGCTCATCGCTAGTCAAACCGGAGGTCTTTCGAAGATGCTCCGAATGTCTTCGGACAAGGTTCTACGACGGTGCTCCGATTTGTCTTGAGAGTAAAGGCGCAAAAAGAGCGATATGATAATTAAAGTGAGTATGACGTTTAAGAACGGAGCGTGAAAATTGCAATGCAATATTAAAATTTATTAGTAATCAAATATATGTTTATTGATATTATCGTGTAGGCTTTGGGAATCAAGGGTGGTGTAGTTTTTTTTTTTTTTTTTGTAAACTCATCTTAACGTGGCTACCTGGCTACTTGGCTACATCACTGGCTAAACACTATGAATTTGTGTCAGTGAGTTAATTGCCCTATTTCAATATGACGTCACTGCTTGTTTATGTGGGGGAAAGAATCGCCAAATCCAATAGAAAATTCAATAAAATTTGCTCCAAGCGAAACAGTTTAATCTAAAATGGCCTGGTTTTCAGATATAATATGTGTTAATACACCGTATGTACTAAAAAGTATTCTGAGCGTTTGCTGGCTATTATAATTCTCTTCGTGGATTGATACGGGTTTTAGAACAATTTTCGTTGAATTTTCGTTGATTTGACCCCCTCCGACGACCATGATCCTTTGCGTTTAAACAATAGATTGTTTTGATGTGACGTCATGGTGAAATAGGGCAATTGGGCTTGCTGTGGATATTTCAACGGCTAATTCCTGTGGCCAAGTAGCCAAGTAGCCATTGAAAAGATTTAGGCTATATGGGCTACGTGGCTACGTGGCTACGTGGCTACATCGCTACATCAGTGGCCACAGGCTTCCCACTATGAATTTGTGGTTATATACTCCATGGCTAAATACCATGGATGCACTGGCATGTATGCGTAACTCTCATGTATAACTATCCTTCGCCATCCCTAGCCATCCTTTACCTTCCCTTGCCCTCATTGGCCCTCCTTGGCCATCCTTGACCCTCCGTAACCTCTCTGGCCCTCCCTGGCCCTCCCGGACTCCCTGGCCCTCCTTAGCTCCCATGGCCCCCCTGGTCCTCCTGGCCCTCCCTGACCCCCTGGCCCTCCCTGACCCCCTGGCCCTCCCTGACTGCCTGGCCCACCTTGCCCCCTGGCCTTCCCTTGCCCCCTTGCCCTCCTTAGCCCCCCTGGCCCTCCTTAGCCCCCCTGGCCCTCCTTAGCTCCCCTGGCCCACCCTGGTCCTCCTTGGCTCTCCTTAGCCCCCTGACCCTCCCTGGCCCCCATGCCTCCCTTGCCTCCTTAGCCCTCCCTGGCCCCCCTGGCCCTCCTTATCCCCCTGATCCCCTGGCCCTCCTTATCTCCCTTGCCCTCCCTAGCCCTCAGGGCCCTCCTTGGCCATCCCTGGGCCACCTTGCCCCCTGGCCCTCCCTTGCCCCCCTGGCCCTCCTTAGCCCCCTGGCCCTACCTGGCCCCCTTGTCTCCCTGGCCCTCCTTAGCCCTCCTGGGTGTGCCAAAAACCTGGACCTGGGCCATGGCCCTACCTATGGCCCTATCTATGGCCTACCCTTATTTCTCATAAATTCTCCGGAATATCAATCTTTTTCACAGTATTTATTGCCAGAAATCCTCTGAAAGAATCTTAGCTGACAATGGCAGCCTGACAGCTATCTTGTTAGCACGGCAGGAGCCAAAACTTCTATTGTAACTAATATTAGGCTTCCTGTGCATTTATTTGAGCCATTTGTTTTGATGAGTCAGCAGATTTTTCTTTCTTGACGTTTTGAGCACGAGGTGAGTTGATGTGTTTATATTTCATTGTTTTCTTTTCTCTTTTGGGATAAACTGCAATTAAAGTAATGTGATATTGATCTCTTTTTCAGTAAAGAGTCTACATACAAGTTTGCTGATGGGTTTGTTTGATTATCTAACACAAGACTGATAATTGCATTGACACATGCTCGAAAATTATCTTCTAGTCAATGGTACGTGTACATGTATGTTGATGTTCAGGATTTATTTGTTTATCAGTTTGTTTATCAGTTTTGTTTAAAATCAATTTACTTTCAGCAGTAGGTTCTCAGTTCAATAATAATAATAATAATAATAATAATAATAAGAGTCTTAATTAAATACTTTTACATATCATAGTATTGAATTGTATGTCCCAATTAGTGGGACAAGATTAAAAAGTAACCCCCAGTAATTCCAAAGATGGCCCCCTGGCCTTTGCTGGCTCCCCTTGCCCCCCTGGCCCTCCCTGGCCCACTTTGGCCCTCCTTGGCCTCCCTGGCCCCCTTGGCCCTCCCTGCCATTCCTGTCTCCCCTTGGCCCCCCTGGTAACTTTGACTCAGTTTTGAATCCTTTTACTAACCACGTATCGTTCCACTTCACTGGTTTGGATATATAAAAAAATATATTTGAAGAATATAATCAATAATGGAGAGAAACAGTTGGCGAAAAACTAATAACCATTTAAACACATTTCTAAACAAATTCCTGAAATAAATATATTTATGTCGTCAGAGGGGACGAGTCTTAGTCTGGTCTAAGTTAGGTCAAGATTCTTGTGTAATTCAAGATGGAGAGTATATTATAACTTAGTGACGTCAGTAACGCAACGCTGTTTTCTCTGTCTACAAAACCGCATCAGTTGTGTTCGCAAGTTCTAAAAATACACACCTAAAATGTTCCAAAGTATCCTCTCCTCCATAGCGGTACATAACAAAGATTGGGTGTTAAATAAGCTCCAGCATACCAGCACGTTAGGCAACCCAGTGCATGCCCCAAGAGCATCTTGTTTAAGGGTTGAAGGTCTTTGAATCGAAAGAACTACTAATGTTGTCACAAATACCGATAATGAATTACTGATGAATTACAAGCTCAATCTAATTTTTTGACCAAGACGAGCGAAAAGATAAAGACAATATTTTTGGGCGTGGAACTTTAAAGACCATAATTAACGGTAAATGACTGACCAAGATCATCTGGGAAGAAGATTAACGACAGAGATTTTGAACCACTAACCTATACCAAGCTAGAATATTCGATGCCTCGTTCACCTTTAGATTTGATTAGCACTGGTAATCCGTTTACAACACTCGTGATTTCATATGTGCGAAATAGTTACCTCTACGGAATAAAGCGGTTCAGAAACAATGTGCAATAATGAATCACCACGCTTTGCGCGCGCTGAAACAAAGCGCAACTCGAGCCCGGGGGTGGGGGGGGGGGGTCCCCTATTTTCGCTATACGGGTACGTGCCGCCAAACAGGGTATGGTTTTCAGCAGATTCTACTCTGGAACAGGGCATATAAAATGGTGCTCGCTCTGGGACAGGGTATATGAAATCACGCTCTCTCTTCTCTGGGACAGGCTATCTATTTTCGCAAAACCGGAATAGGGTATGGTTTTAAGCGATCTTGCTCTGGAACAGGGTATGAATTTCAGCGATTTTACTCTGGAACAGGGTCAGGGTTCAGAGGGCTCAGCGGCACATCCCTACCCTAAACGGGCAAGAGTACCCCCCCCCCCCCCCCCCACACGGGAACTCGAGAAGACTGCATTTTTCATAGAAACTAACTTTTGATTAAGTATCCTCTTGAGTAAGTCCAAAGCGTGACACAAATAAAGCCAATTTTCGAGGGCAGGGTATCGTATAGCTCGCCGTTTCCCTCTGCGGCTTTCCCCTGCCACTACAGCATAAATATCATAGGGACATAGTGATTTGATTTCGGCGATCCCCACGGACTATCCAGTTTAGATTTCACTTGATATCAACACTCTAGGAAAATGTATATCGATCGTGCATTGTTGTTGACACGACGTGTGTTCTGAAGATCGCCATCAAAATTGATTAACAAACAGGTCACGAAACGAGAGAATTTCTAGTAATTTTTGTGGTAATTTGAGCTGCATGAATGAATAGTTGGACCTGCCCAAGTGTCTGCTTTTTGTGTAGTACGTAATTACTCAACTTTTATCTTTACTTTAACTTCTTATTAATTTATTTATTTACTTATTCCATTTTGGAATATAATTCTAAAATCATTATAGGACCACTTCTATTAGCGTATTAGCGTATACTTTTATTTATTTATTTATTTTTTATTTTTGGTATGGGTTGTGTAGCGGCAGCCACAGGCGCCAAGCAAAGCTCACAGCCTACCACAGTTTGTGGTTTTTCTTTTTGTTTAAAGCGCCTAGAGCAGATTTGGATAGGCGCTATATAAATATTTATTATTATTTATTATTATTATTATTCTATAGATTTTATAATTAGTCTCTATCAATATATATATCATATAATAGGTTGCTATCAATAGACGTCACTTCCGGTAATAGCTCTTTTTTGATGGCTTGTAGACTCCTGGAGGTTGTTTTGATCTCTTATTTTCTGGTTTGATGTCGTGAAAATAGTCAAATACAATAGTTTGAGGACTTATTTATATATGTTTTGACTTAGCATCCGCTAGTTGCCCCCCAGCCAACCGCTTGTTTGCCCCCCAGTCAACTCCAAAAAGTCACGTGATTGATAGTAAGCAATATATACATGACTCAGTGACCGGCTAAGTGTATTATTGCAATTCGTGTAATTATTTAGGTGTCCCCGATATATTAGTAAATTGCTCACTTGTGGCAAGCTAGTAGAACGACACAATAATAAAGTGATTGATTGATTGATTGATGAAATCTCGAATGAAATTTAACATTGTTGATGGATTTGTTATCGGTCCCTTGGGATTCTTTCCGATTCTTGCGCTGCCGTCCTCGACTCAAGCTAAAAAGATACACGGTGTTTGAAAAGTGAGACTAATTCGAAATGTTCTGAAAGTGCGCGAAAAAAAAACATAGCTCCAATACTCTCAAATCCTTTGCCCAACGTCGTATTTACGGAAGAAAAGGTTAATAACCCGACGAGTAACCTAACTCCAAATGATTTGAGTGTAAACTAATACCCTACCATCCTTTGGTATTTCGCGGTGGTCTTCAGCGCATCCTCCTGTAGAAAATATCTTCTTTTGATTGGCTGGTTAGAACATTCCGTCGGTTCATTCGCGCGTATCGTGTTTCCGGTGTCTTTCGCTCCGCTGCTCCCTGCTCAAGAATTATGTCACATTTCTCTTGATGTCAGTCTTTTGGCGGCCTTTTCTTGGCTTTTTTCTATAGATCTCCACTCTTAGTTCTCTTTGGAGTTACTCGGATTATCATAGAAGGATCCTATTGATTTGGATTTCTCGCAGAATTGTTTTTAGCGCGCTAGAAGACTCACATCTTGATCGAGCGTGATCGGATTTCAGAGCTAGACTGTGACCGCGACCACGATTTACGTTGGAAATCTCACCATTCATCGAACTTGAGAGGAACTCAAAAGCGTCCTACGCATCTAGGGAATCTGAAGGTATATATAATACTATGTAAAGAATACTAAAACGTTAGTGTATTTGTAAATGGCTTTGAAGAGAAACAAGTTTGCGATGCATCTATCGAGGAATCAATCTCTCCCTCGTCCGTTTTCAGACTGAAAGAGTCACACAACTACATTCGAAATACATGGATTATATATTTCTTTATCTTGCAGATAACAAGGCCAAAAAATCCGCCTTTCTATAAGACGTCTGCTAGTGAAGTCAAGTTTTCCAAGATGCGTTGGGTTTCCATATTAGTTTGCTGCCTAGTCCTTGCCTTTTCTGGTAAGTTGTGAGTTTATCGTTATAACTTAACTGTCTTCAAACTTTCACACCTTACGAATCACTCATCCAAAAAACTAATATCCAAGAATTAGAGCAAGGAAGAATTCAAAATATTCCTAGTTTTAAATCATATTTGTTTGAATATAAATATTACATATCAATGTATGGGAATTCCTCAAATTTTTTATATCATTCCAAAGGAAACTGAAAAGTATATTAGCACAAAATTTCAATATGAACACTCTAATGGTTCTCACACACTACCCGGCTTTTCCGTTTTTAATTCTTGTCTAGTATTATCAAGAAGATCAAGTAGTTTGGGTCATTTTGCACGAAGAGAATCACCTCTGTACAGCACGCTATTAGATCATTATACTACCTTAACCGGATTTTATAGTATTAGATTCCAACATCATTTCTTTATCATTATTCTTTTAATTTTCTCGCGCGCGCTGAAAATCTCTCTCGTCTCGATCGTAGATCGAAAAATAAGATGGAAAACTAGAGCTCTTTTGGTGCGTGACCTCGAAATTTCTCTACAGTACATATATGGGCATTTATATTTTCCACATTCTAAATGATTTTTATTGGATGTGATTTCTTTCACTGAACTATAATATTTCTTGCGAAAGAGCAGACACCAGTGCAGATCACTGTTAGCATGACTTTAACATCCTCTATTCTCAAGCAGTTGTCATGTTTTTTAGTATTATCTCTCTATATGTGTGTTATATCTGATTGCAGAGATAATCCGATACATTTGTGGTCTATTTGTAACATTGTCAGACGTTGTAGTTATGAAACTGTATATCGTATAGGTTGTCCAAAAGAGATCCAAGAATCGTCTTACTCCTCCCCCCTCAAAAACAAACCTCTATGAGTTGCCCCAGGGAATAGGGAGTAGTAGAAGTATTGTGATCTAGAACCATTTGGTTTATTGGAAAAAGATCTCTATTATACATTAGTGCATATGTATACACTATAGGGGGTAATATCAGCAAGCCGTAAAGGTGCTCTAAAAAACCAACATTGCACTCAAGTATTTAGGTGTGGATTAGGAGAGGCTGTATATATACATGGGATAGTGTCTAGGGTCACATTTGGGCATCACTACTGGAACATTGTATTATAGAAATGAAATGTTTCATGACAACCATATGTAATAAGAGCTCCAGATGGCATTAGATTATGTCATTAGATTATAATATGATATGTTGAGGGGGGCTGGGAAGGATGGGAGGAGGGGGAGGGGGTCTGGTGATAGTTGTGTCCTTCACCCTTATCCAGAGCTCAGTTTGTCTCCACTACATACCATTAATATTCTTTGAAGGTGTTTGATGGTTTTATAAAGAAAGAAAATCAAAACAAAAGAGCTCTTCTGTTTTACAAGATACCAAAACAGTTAACATTCAGAGGAAAATGGTGACTCACATGAACATTCTTGTATATTTAACAGGTTTTTTTTCTGTATTGGGCTACCTGTGAATTAGTTACCCCAAAGGCATGGACTCAATAATTTCTAAAAGCTTTAAATTGAGTATTAAAAAATTAACTAGATATTAATAAATGCTAATGTACATCCTTCTTTTATTTCTTAGTAACTTTATCGCAAGCCCAAACCAGTGCTCAGTGCGCACAAAGAAGCTGTTACCCAGCAACAGGAGATCTACTGATGGGACGTCAAGTTAAACTGTTTGCCAGCTCCACATGTGGCTTGAATGGACCTGAAAACTACTGTATGGTTTCCAACCTACAGGATCAAGAAGACTGCTTCATATGTGACTCTAGAGACTACCCTGACATTGACAAACAATTCAGACATAATCCTGAATATATGTTGTCATCGTTTGATGGGGACAAGACCAAGCAATGGTGGCAATCAGAGAATGGTAGAGAGAACGTTTATCTTCAGGTATAGTTGATGTATGGTTTTAAATCTTAAAATTAACTGCTTTAATACTTTCCCTTTTTCTTTTTGTATGACTGCATGATGTGTTATCAATTGATCAGTATTATTATCAAGGGTGGTGTAGGGGAAGCACACTCATCTCTGGGACCTTGTGTTTCTTTCCTGGGCTTGATATTGATGATTTCATTTACAAGTCAGTAGAGTTCATTATTTCTCTTCCTTGATTTGAGCATTTTCTTCCTTCACAAAATCACAAAATAAACCTAACAAGCTAAATTGGATTCGTATGTTGGCTGGGCCCTGACTTAGCCCAGAGGTTGTTTCAGGGTTCAATATGTGTGTTAGCTGTGCCCTGACTTTGATCAGCCCAAGGGTTGTTTCAGGTTTTAATAAAATTTGAAGGATTATAGTCTCACTTATATCAGATACATGAAATAAACTGTTGTAATTCAAATAAATCAGCATTCATTGATGTCCCTTTTTATTTCAGCTTGACTTGGAGTCAGAGTTTCACTTCACCCATCTAGTCATGACATTCAGAACGTTCCGTCCTGCTGGAATGTTGATTGAGAGGTCATGGGATTACGGAAAGACCTGGAAAGTGTATCGATACTTTGCTTCTGACTGTCGTAAGACATTTCCTGGCATCCCTAAAGGAGATCCAAAGGATATTGATGATATCATCTGTACTGATAAATACTCTACAGTTGAACCCTCATCTGGAGGAGAGGTAAGTAGAAGACTTAATAATTAGGAAGATATATTTAGATCAATAATACCAAGAAATTTGTTACTTGTTTCTTCTTGCTCATGGTTTTTTGGCAAGTTGCTGTGTCAGGCTGCACGCTGAAATTTGTTTTTTTTTTGCTGGAGCCAATCTAAAATAATCAGTTAGTACCTCTTTATGTTCTTGACTAGCATCAGTGAAAAGCCAATTTCATATCAGAGTTTGCAGAATATTGAAAACCGCAATAAGGTAATAACTGCATAATTTTGGAATAGAATCACTAGTTATGAATGATGAAATAAAAATCATAGGATAAAAGCCGCAAATTCGGTGTAAAAAGACGGGTACGATCCGTACGATCCAGCAAACTGAAGTCCAGTCCATTCCATCTATGTACGGTTCCGGATTTTTCCAAAATTAAAAAACACTCAAAAATCGGGCATTATAAAGAGGAAAACAAGTTTTAGAAGTTGGGCATGTTTTTTCTATACATTAAGATTATCCATGGCCTTTCAAAAGGTGAAAATTCAAGAAAAAAWTTTTTGGTGATTCAAGATCCAGTCACTGACTGAGACCCAGTCGCTTGCGATCCATTTCAGTCGCAACCAATCCATTCTAGTCACATCCAAGTAACATGCAATTTATCACAGTCATAATGTTATGTAGGAAAATTAGTCGTAAAAATCTGTAGAGATCCAGACAGTCATCTATAGACACATGTATACAGTCCTTTGAAAAACCTTTGCTTCCGACTGGCTTCACAGGATTTCAACCAGTACCACAATCCAGAAAATGAAAAAATATATATTTGCATTTCTTTTGTAGAATTTCTGAATAGAATCACTAGTTATGATTAATAAAATAAAAATCATAGGATAAAAGCTGCAAATTCGGTGTAAAAAAACGTCTACGATCCGTACGATCCAGCCAACCGAAGTCCAGTCCATTCCATCTATGTACGGTTCCTGATTTTCCAAATTTTAAAAACACTCAAAATTTGGGTATTTCGAAGAGGAAAACAAGTTTTAGAAGTTGGGCATGTTTTTTCTATACGTTAAGATTATCCATGGCCTTTCAAAAGATGAAAATTCAAAAAAAAGTTTTTTTGGTGATTCAAGATCCAGTCACTGACTGAGACCCAGTCCCTTTTTCCCCCTCATTTTTCTTTCTTTTTTCTTTTAATCAGCAACTATTCTGATCAACCAGTTGTTGGGCTAGTATCAACATTGTCAGTGTTGCGCATTCCAGCTAAATCAATATTACTATAATAACGATAAGCTTCAGTGAATATTCACATAGAAGAGTTTTTAAAGACGTTTAGACTTTTTTACAGATCAATTTGGAAACTCAATAATAGTTTTCTATAAAAAAATTTGTCTTAGGTAATCTTCAGAGCTCTCAAATCACAAGAACCAATAAAGAACCCCTACAGTCAGAAGGTCCAAAACCTCCTAAAACTGACCAACATCCGAATCAACTTTACGAAGCTCCACACCCTTGGTGATGACATTCTTGACCCCAGACCAGAGATCAAGCGCAAATACTACTATGCTATCTACGATCTGGTAATCAGAGGAAGCTGTTCTTGTTATGGACATGCAGAACAGTGTTTACCTGAACCAGGACAGCCAAACATACCTGGAATGGTGAGCTAAAATATAAGACAGCACACTGCGCATGCGTATGTTATTTTGAGTTATTTCGTTGTTTTTCGTATTTCAGTAAAGTTGCTTATTAGTTCTCTTCTGTGCTTCAACCGGTCTTTCAGGTGTTTCCTCTGTCCGCCAAAATCAACTTCTAAATTTCAATTAGAGTCCAGTGGAAGAAGAGCAGCTACTGTTAATATTCCATTTTACAGTTCTGTTCAGTGACCACGAATAATAGTTCCAAGGTGAGGCTAGAGTTTCCGCGCACGATAAAATGTATAGTTTTGCTATGCGCGGAAACTACAGCCTCGACTTGCAACTATTATTCGCGGTCACTGAATGGAACTGCAAAATGGAGCATTCCCATTTAACATCTGTTGTATTCTATTTTATTTATTTCATTTATTCATTTATTTTATTTAGTTGGGGACATTTCTGGAAGACGGAAAATAGTTAACGCGTGTCTAAACATTGTTTTTCCAGGTGTATGGCCAGTGTAATTGTACTCACAACACGACGGGAAACAACTGTGAACGATGTAAAGATGGCTACTATGACGTGCCGTGGAGACCAGCTACCGCAGATAGTCCAAACGAATGCAGAAGTAAGCAATAATAATGATGATGTTTATATTTCCTTTTTATATTCGGTGAAGAAATTCAGGATAAATTATGGTTTCCCATTTGGCCCACTTAAACTTACACACACTACATTAAATATTCTATGCATATGCAAGACTCGCATGTGGTTTATTAACGGAGGGAGAAAAGCGCAGAATCCGGAGAAAGCCCTGCCGCAAAGGGTCTAGCAAACCAATACAACTGAACGAAGTAACATTTTGAGGGTTGTGGAGTGGGGTAGTATCTTCGTGTTAGCAAATAGGACCCCCCCTTAGCTGTTTATACTCCGATAGATGACTAACGTTCCGACAACTAACGTCCAAAACGCCAGTACAGTCACAAACCTCTTTCAAAAGGTGTTCCTTCTTATTCACTTACTCTGCTAGCGAAGTATTGATAATAATACTAATAATAATGGGTAGTTCTAATATAGCACATTTGTACATCGTCTCAATGCGCTTTACAGTTATGACCAGTAAAGGGCTTTATGGGCTGCATATTAAGGCGCTATTACAATCATAAGCAGAAATATTCATATTCTCTTGTCATGAGTGAATAACTAATTTCCACGTAATATTTATCGTAATTTCATTGTTTTTTTCAGAGTGTAACTGTAATGGTCACGCCGTTCAGTGTCGTTTTGACACGGCAGTGTATCTGGCCTCGGGGAACAAGAGTGGAGGAGTGTGTATCAACTGTGAACACAACACTGTTGGGCGAAACTGTGAACGATGTAAGCCACTCCATTATCAAGACCCTAACAAGGACTTCAAGGAACCTGACGCCTGTATCCGTATGTATTCACCTTTTGTTTCTTTGTTTGTTGATTACTCACTCTTTGTAAAATAACGACCAGTGGTCATCAAAAGAAGCACTTCATTGAACGAGAACATCGCGCCATCGCGTAACGAGCGCGCAACACTAGTTACACTAGTTAGTTCAGGGGCGGCGGAAGCTGAAAAATGTTGGGGGGGCACTCCAATATTTCACGGTACCTTGAAATGACCCCCCCCC